>OX638123.1:8835000-9031000 GCA_951804975.1 Anthophora plumipes | reverse complement strand
CACGAAAACAGCGATTTCGGTGATTCTGCATACTTCTCGCAGAAGGATATCCAAGATCATCGTAGAAAATGCATGTCTCAGTTGGAAACCCCACGAAACCGAAGATGTTGCAGTTTCCGCATGCCAAACGCACTGTGGAGTGCTGAAATCACCAGAAAACGAGTTTTTCGCATTAAATAGCACGAAAACAGCGATTTCGGTGATTCTACAGTTGTCACAGAAGAATCATGAAGATTATCACTGAAAATGCATAGCTCATCTGGAAACCCAACGAAACCGAAGATATTGCAGTTTCCGCATATCAAACGCACTGTGGAGTGCTGAAAACACCACGAAACGTGTTTTTCGCATTCAATAGCACGAAAACAGCGATTTCGGTGATTCTGCACACTTGTCACAGAAGAATCATGAAGATTATAACTGAAAATGCATATCTCATCTGGAAACCCAACGAAACCGAAGATATTGCAGTTTCCGCATATCAAACGCACTGTGGAGTGCTGAAAACACCACAAAAGTTGTCTTTCGCATTCAATAGCACGAAATAGCGATTTCGGTGATTCTGCACACTTGTCACAGAAGAATCATGAGGATTATCACTGAAAATGCATATCTCATCTGGAAACCCAACGAAACCGAAGATATTGCAGTTTCCGCATGTAAAACGCACTGTGGAGTGCTGAAAACACCACAAAAGTTGTCTTTCGCATTAAATAGCACGAAATAGCGATTTCGGTGATTCTGCACACTTGTCACAGAAGAAACTCGAGGATTATCACTGAAATTGCATGTCTTAGCTGGCAACCACACGAAAACGAAGATATCGCTGTATCAGCATACCAAACGCACTGTGGAGTGCTGAAAACACCAGAAAACGAGTTTTTCGCATTCAATAGCACGAAATAGCGATTTCGGTGATTCTGCACACTTGTCACAGAAGAATCATGAGGATTATCACTGAAAATGCATATCTCATCTGGAAACCCAACGAAACCGAAGATATTGCAGTTTCCGCATGTCAAACGCACTGTGAAGTGCTGAAAACACCAGAAAACGTGTTTTTCGTATTAAATAGCACGAAAACAGCGATTTCGGTTATTCTGCAAACATCTCACAGAAGAATATCCGAGATTATCGTAGAAAATGCATGTCTCAGCTGGAAACCCCACGAAAACGAATATCTCGCAGTTTCGGCATATCAAACACACTGTGGAGTGCTGAAAACACCAGAAAACGTGTTTTTCGCAATCAATAGCACGAAAACAGCGATTTCGGTGATTCTGCACACTTGTCACAGAAGAATATACAAGATTGTCACTGAAAATGCATATCTCATCTGGAAACCCAACGAAACCGAAGATATCGCAGTTTCCGCATGTCAAACGCACTGTGGAGTGCTGAAAACACCAGAAAACGAGTTTTTCGCATTAAATAGCACGAAAACAGCGATTTCGGTGATTCTACACTTGTCACAGAAGAATCATGAAGATTATCACTGAAAATGCATAGGTCTTCTGCAAACCCAACGAAACCGAAGATATTGCAGTTCCAGCATATCAAACGCACTGTGGAGTGCTGAAAACACCACAAAACGTGTTTTTCGCATTCAATAGCACGAAAACAGCGAATTCGGTGATTCTGCACACTTGTCACAGAAGAATCATGAGGATTATCACTGAAAATGCATATCTCATCTGGAAACCCAACGAAACCGAAGATATCGCAGTATCCGCATGTCAAACGCACTGTGGATTGCTGAAAACACCAGAAAACGTGTTTGTCGCATTCAATAGCTCGAAAACAGCGATTTCGGTGTTTCTGCACACTTGTCACAGAAGCATCTCGAATATTATCACTGAAAATGCTTATCTTAGCTCGAAACCCAGCGAGCCCGTGGATATCGCAGTTTCCGCATATCAAACGCACTGTGGAGTGCCCATCACACGAGAAAACGCGTTTTTCGCATTAAATAGCACGAAAACAGCGATACCGGTGATTCTGCATACTTCTCGCAGAAGAATACCCAAGATTATCGTAGAAAATGCATGTCTCAACTGGAAAACCCACGAAAACGAAGATATCGCAGTTTCCGCATATCAAACGCACTGTGAAGTGCTGAAAACACCAGAAAACGTGTTTTTCGTATTAAATAGCACGAAAACAGGGATTTCGGTTATTCTGCACGCTTGTCACAGAAGAAACTCGAGGATTATCACTGAAAATGCATGTCTTAGCTGGCAACAACACGAAAACGAAGATATCGCTGTATCAGCATACCAAACGCACTGTGGAGTGCTGAAACCACCAGAAAACGTGTTTGTCGCATTCAATAGCACGAAAACAGCGATTTCGGTGTTTCTGCACACTTGTCACAGAAGCATCTCGAATATTATTACTGAAAATGCATATCTTAGCTCGAAACCCAGCGAGCCCGTGGATATCGCAGTTTCCGCATATCAAACGCACTGTGGAGTGCCCATCACACCAGAAAACATGTTTTTCGTATTAAATAGCACGAAAACAGCGATTTCGGTTATTCTGCACGCTTGTCACAGAAGAAACTCGAAGATTATCACTGAAAATGCATGTCTTAGCTGGCAACCACACGAAAACGAAGATATCGCTGTATCAGCATACCAAACGCACTGTGGAGTGCTGAAACCACCAGAAAACGTGTTTTTTGCATTCAATAGCACGAAAACAGCGATTTCGGTGAATCTGCACACTTGTCACCGAAGCATCTCGAAGATTATCACTGAAAATGCATATCTTAGCTGGAACCCCCACGAAAATGAAGATATCGCAGTTTCCGCATATCAAACGCACTGTGACGCACTGAAGACGCCAGAAAACGTGTTTTTCGCATTAAATAGCACGAAAACAGCGATTTCGGTGATTCTATAGTTGTCACAGAAGAATCATGAAGATTATCACTGAAAATGCATAGCTCATCTGGAAACCCAACGAAACCGAAGATATTGCAGTTTCCGCATATCAAACGCACTGTGGAGTGCTGAAAACACCAGAACACGAGTTTCTCGCATTAAATAGCACGAAAACAGCGATTTCGGTGATTCTACACTTGTCACAGAAGAATCATGAAGATTATCACTGAAAATGCATATCTCATCTGGAAACCCAACGAAACCGAAGATATTGCAGTTTCCGCATGTCAAACGCACTGTGGAGTGCTGAAAACACCACAAAACGTGTTTTTCGGATTCAATAGCGCGAAAACAGCGATTTCGGTGATTGTGCATACTTCTCGCAGAAGAATCATGAGGATTATCACTGAAAATGCATATCTCATCTGGAAACCCAACGAAACCGAAGATATTGCAGTTTCCGCATGTCAAACGCACTGTGGAGTGCTGAAAACACCACAAAACGTGTTTTTCGCATTCAATAGCACGAAAACAGCGATTTCGGCGATTCTGCACACTTGTCACAGAAGAATATCCAAGATTGTCACTGAAAATGCATATCTCATCTGGAAACCCAACGAAACCGAAGATATCGCAGTTTCCGCATATCAAACGCACTGTGGAATGTTGAAAACACCACAAAACGTGTTTTTCGCATTCAATAGCACGAAAACAGCGATTTCGGTGATTCTGCACACTTGTCACAGAAGAATCATGAGGATTATCACTGAAATTGCATATCTCATCTGGAAACCCAACGAAACCGAAGATATTGCAGTTTCCGCATGTCAAACGCACTGCGGAGTGCTGAAAACACCACAAAACGTGTTTTTCGCATTCAATAGCACGAAAACAGCGATTTCGGCGATTCTGCACACTTGTCACAGAAGAATATCCAAGATTGTCACTGAAAATGCATATCTCATCTGGAAACCCAACGAAACCGAAGATATCGCAGTTTCCGCATATCAAACGCACTGTGGAATGTTGAAAACACCACAAAACGTGTTTTTCGAATTCAATAGCACGAAAACAGCGATTTCGGTGATTCTGCATACTTCTCGCAGAAGGATATCCAAGATCATCGTAGAAAATGCATGTCTCAGTTGGAAACCCCACGAAACCGAAGATGTTGCAGTTTCCGCATGCCAAACGCACTGTGGAGTGCTGAAAACACCACAAAACGTGTTTTTCGCATTCAATAGCACGAAAACCGCGATTTCGGTGATTCTACACTTGTCACAGAAGAATCATGAGGATTATCACTGAAAATGCATATCTCATCTGGGAACCCAACGAAACCGAAGATATTGCAGTTTCCGCATGTCGAACGCACTGTGGAGTGCTGAAAACACCACAAAACGTGTTTTTCGAATTCAATAGCACGAAAACAGCGATTTCTGTGATTCTGCAAACTTCTCACAGAAGAATAACAGAGATTATCGTAGAAAATGCATGTCTCAGCTGGAAACCCCACGAAAACGAAGATATCGCAGTTTCGGCATATCAAACGCACTGTGGAGTGCTGAAAACACCACAAAACGTGTTTTTCGCATTCAATAGCACGAAAACAGCGATTTCGGTGATTCTGCACACTTGTCACAGAAGAATCATGAGGATTATCACTGAAAATGCATATCTCATCTGGAAACCCAACGAAACCGAAGATGTTGCAGTTTCCGCATGTCAAACGCACTGTGGAGTGCTGAAAACACCAGAAAACGGGGTTTTCGCATTAAATAGCACGAAAACAGCGATTTCGGTGATTCTACAGTTGTCATAGAAGAATCATGAAGATTATCACTGAAAATGCATAGCTCATCTGGAAACCCAACGAAACCGAAGATATTGCAGTTTCCGCATATCAAACGCACTGTGGAGTGCTGAAAACACCACAAAACGTGTTTTTCGCATTCAATAGCACGAAAACAGCGATTTCGGTGATTCTGCACACTTGTCACAGAAGAATATCCAAGATTGTCACTGAAAATGCATATCTCATCTGGAAACCCAACGAAACCGAAGATATCGCAGTTTCCGCATATCAAACGCACTGTGGAATGTTGAAATCACCACAAAACGTGTTTTTCGCATTCAATAGCACGAAAACAGCGATTTTGGTGATTCTGCACACTTGTCACAGAAGAATCATGAGGATTATCACTGAAATTGCATATCTCATCTGGAAACCCAACGAAACCGAAGATATTGCAGTTTCCGCATGTCAAACGCACTGCGGAGTGCTGAAAACACCACAAAACGTGTTTTTCGGATTCAATAGCGCGAAAACAGCGATTTCGGTGATTTTTCATACTTCTCGCAGAAGAATCATGAGGATTATCACTGAAAATGCATATCTTATCTGGAAACCCAACGAAACCGAAGATATTGCAGTTTCCGCATGTCAAACGCACTGTGGAGTGCTGAAAACACCACAAAACGTGTTTTTCGCATTCAATAGCACGAAAACAGCGATTTCGGTGATTCTGCACACTTGTCACAGAAGAATATCCAAGATTGTCACTGAAAATGCATATCTCATCTGGAAACCCAACGAAACCGAAGATATCGCAGTTTCCGCATATCAAACGCACTGTGGAATGTTGAAAACACCACAAAACGTGTTTTTCGCATTCAATAGCACGAAAACAGCGATTTCGGTGATTCTGCACACTTGTCACAGAAGAATCATGAGGATTATCACTGAAAATGCATATCTCATCTGGGAACCCAACGAAACCGAAGATATTGCAGTTTCCGCATGTCGAACGCACTGTGGAGTGCTGAAAACACCACAAAACGTGTTTTTCGAATTCAATAGCACGAAAACAGCGATTTCGGTGATTCTGCATACTTCTCGCAGAAGGATATCCAAGATCATCGTAGAAAATGCATGTCTCAGTTGGAAACCCCACGAAACCGAAGATGTTGCAGTTTCCGCATGCCAAACGCACTGTGGAGTGCTGAAATCACCAGAAAACGAGTTTTTCGCATTAAATAGCACGAAAACAGCGATTTCGGTGATTCTACAGTTGTCACAGAAGAATCATGAAGATTATCACTGAAAATGCATAGCTCATCTGGAAACCCAACGAAACCGAAGATATTGCAGTTTCCGCATATCAAACGCACTGTGGAGTGCTGAAAACACCACGAAACGTGTTTTTCGCATTCAATAGCACGAAAACAGCGATTTCGGTGATTCTGCACACTTGTCACAGAAGAATCATGAAGATTATCACTGAAAATGCACATCTCATCTGGAAACCCAACGAAACCGAAGATATTGCAGTTTCCGCATGTCAAACGCACTGTGGAGTGCTGAAAACACCACAAAACGTGTTTTTCGGATTCAATAGCGCGAAAACAGCGATTTCGGTGATTCTGCATACTTCTCGCAGAAGAATCAAGAGGATTTTCACTGAAAATGCATATCTCATCTGGAAACCCAACGAAACCGAAGATATTGCAGTTTCCGCATGTCGAACGCACTGTGGAGTGCTGAAAACACCACAAAACGTGTTTTTCGAATTCAATAGCACGAAAACAGCGATTTCGGTGATTCTGCATACTTCTCGCAGAAGGATATCCAAGATCATCGTAGACAATGCATGTCTCAGTTGGAAACCCCACGAAACCGAAGATGTTGCAGTTTCCGCATGCCAAACGCACTGTGGAGTGCAGAAAACACCACAAATCGTGTTTTTCGCATTCAATAGCACGAAAACCGCGATTTCGGTGATTCTACACTTGTCACAGAAGAATCATGAGGATTATCACTGAAAATGCATATGTCAGCTGGAAACCCAACGAAACCGAAGATATCGCCGTATCCGCATATCAAACGCACTGTGGAGTGCTGAACACACGAGAAAACAAGTTTTTCGCATTCAATAGCACGAAAACAGCGATTTCGGTGATTCTGCACACTTGTCACAGAAGAATCATGAGGATTATCACTGAAAATGCATATCTCATCTGGAAACCCAACGAAACCGAAGATGTTGCAGTTTCCGCATGTCAAACGCACTGTGGAGTGCTGAAAACACCAGAAAACGAGTTTTTCGCATTAAATAGCACGAAAACAGCGATTTCGGTGATTCTACAGTTGTCATAGAAGAATCATGAAGATTATCACTGAAAATGCATAGCTCATCTGGAAACCCAACGAAACCGAAGATATTGCAGTTTCCGCATATCAAACGCACTGTGGAGTGCTGAAAACACCACAAAACGTGTTTTTCGCATTCAATAGCACGAAAACAGCGATTTCGGTGATTCTGCACACTTGTCACAGAAGAATATCCCAGATTGTCACTGAAAATGCATATCTCATCTGGAAACCCAACGAAACCGAAGATATCGCAGTTTCCGCATGTCAAACGCACTGTGGAGTGCTGAAAACACCAGAAAACGAGTTTTTCGCATTAAATAGCACGAAAACAGCGATTTCGGTGATTCTACAGTTGTCACAGAAGAATCATGAAGATTATCACTGAAAATGCATAGCTCATCGGGAAACCCAACGAAACCGAAGATATTGCAGTTTCCGCATATCAAACGCACTGTGGAGTTCTGAAAACACCACGAAACGTGTTTTTCGCATTCAATAGCACGAAAACAGCGATTTCGGTGATTCTGCACACTTGTCACAGAAGAATCATGAAGATTATCACTGAAAATGCACATCTCATCTGGAAACCCAACGAAACCGAAGATATTGCAGTTTCCGCATGTCAAACGCACTGTGGAGTGCTGAAAACACCACAAAAGTTGTTTTTCGTATTCAATAGCACGAAAACAGCGATTTCGGTGATTCTGCACACTTGTCACAGAAGAATCATGAAGATTATCACTGAAAATGCATATCTCATCTGGGAACCCAACGAGCCCGTAGATATCGCAGTTTCCGCATATCAAACGCACTGTGGAGTGCCCATCAAACGAGAAAACGCGTTTTTCGCATTAAATAGCACGAAAACAGCGATACCGGTGATTCTGCATGCTTCTCACAGAAGAATACCCAAGATTATCGTAGAAAATGCATGTCTCAACTGGAAACCCCACGAAAACGAAGATATCGCAGTTTCCGCATATCAAACGCACTGTGGAGTGCTGAAAACACCAGAAAACGTGTTTTTTGCATTCAATAGCACGAAAACAGCGATTTCGGTGAATCTGCGCACTTGTCACAGAAGCATCTCGAATATTATCACTGAAAATGCAGATCTTAGCTGGAAACCCCACGAAAACAAAGATATCGCAGTTTCCGCATGTCAAACGCACTGTGGAGTGCTGAAAACACCAGAAAACGAGTTTTTCGCATTAAATAGCACGAAAACAGCGATTTCGGTGATTCTACAGATGTCACAGAAGAATCATGAAGATTATCACTGAAAATGCATAGCTCATCTGGAAACCCAACGAAACCGAAGATATTGCAGTTTCCGCATATCAAACGCACTGTGGAGTGCTGAAAACACCACAAAACGTGTTTTTCGCATTCAATAGCACGAAAACAGCGATTTTGGTGATTCTGCACACTTGTCACAGAAGAATCATGAAGATTATCACTGAAAATGCATATCTCATCTGGAAACCCAACGAAACCGAAGATATTGCAGTTTCCGCATGTCAAACGCACTGTGGAGTGCTGAAAACACAAGAAAACGAGTTTTTCGCATTAAATAGCCCGAAAACAGCGATTTCGGTGATTCTACAGTTGTCACAGAAGAATCATGAAGATTATCACTGAAAATGCATAGCTCATCTGGAAACCCAACGAAACCGAAGATATTGCAGTTTCCGCATGTCAAACGCACTGTGGAATGTAGAAAACACCAGACAACGTGTTTTTCGCATTAAATAGCACGAAAACAGCGATTTCGGTGATTCTACACTTGTCACAGAAGAATCATGAAGATTATCACTGAAATTGCATATGTCAGCTGGAAACCCAACGAAAACGAAGATATCGCTGTATCCGCATGTCAAACGCACTGTGGAGTGCTGAAAACACCAGCAAACGAGTTTTTCGCATTAAATAGCATGAAAACAGCGATTTCGGTGATTCTACAGTTGTCACAGAAGAATCATGAAGATTATCACTGAAAATGCATAGCTCATCTGGAAACCCAACGAAACCGAAGATATTGCAGTTTCCGCATATCAAACGCACTGTGGAGTGCTGAAAACACCACAAAACGTGTTTTTCGCATTCAATAGCACGAAAACAGCGATTTTGGTGATTCTGCACACTTGTCACAGAAGAATATCCAAGATTG
The DNA here is from genome assembly GCA_951804975.1 of Anthophora plumipes. NCBI lineage: Eukaryota > Metazoa > Arthropoda > Insecta > Hymenoptera > Apidae > Anthophora > Anthophora plumipes. The sequence goes on along the minus strand of OX638123.1, from coordinate 9,021,792 downwards.
TCACTGAAAATGCATATCTCATCTGGAAACCCAACAAACCGAAGATATCGCAGTTTCCGCATGTCAAACGCACTGTGGAGTGCTGAAAACACCAGAAAACGAGTTTTTCGCATTAAATAGCACGAAAACAGCGATTTCGGTTATTCTGCAAACCTATCACAGAAGAATATCCGAGATTATCGTAGAAAATGCATGTCTCAGCTGGAAACCCCACGAAAACGAAGATATCGCAGTTTCGGCATATCAAATGCACTGTGAAGTGCTGAAAACACCAGAAAACGTGTTTTTCGCATTCAATAGCACGAAAACAGCGATTTCGGTGATTCTGCACACTTGTCACAGAAGAATCATGAGGATTATCACTGAAAATGCATATCTCATCTGGAAACCCAACGAATCCGAAGATATTGCAGTTTCCGCATGTCAAACGCACTGTGGAGTGCTGAAAACACCACAAAACGTGTTATTGGCATTCAATAGCACGAAAACAGCGATTTCGGTGATTCTGCACACTTGTCACAGAAGAATATCCAAGATTGTCACTGAAAATGCATATCTCATCTGGAAACCCAACGAAACCGAAGATATCGCAGTTTCCGCATGTCAAACGCACTGTGGAGTGCTGAAAACACCAGAAAACGAGTTTTTCGCATTAAATAGCATGAAAACAGCGATTTCGGTGATTCTACAGTTGTCACAGAAGAATCATGAAGATTATCACTGAAAATGCATAGCTCATCTGGAAACCCAACGAAACCGAAGATATTGCAGTTTCCGCATATCAAACGCACTGTGGAGTGCTGAAAACACCACAAAACGTGTTTTTCGCATTCAATAGCACGAAAACAGCGATTTTGGTGATTCTGCACACTTGTCACAGAAGAATATCCAAGATTGTCACTGAAAATGCATATCTCATCTGGAAACCCAACAAACCGAAGATATCGCAGTTTCCGCATGTCAAACGCACTGTGGAGTGCTGAAAACACCAGAAAACGAGTTTTTCGCATTAAATAGCACGAAAACAGCGATTTCGGTTATTCTGCAAACCTCTCACAGAAGAATATCCGAGATTATCGTAGAAAATGCATGTCTCAGCTGGAAACCCCACGAAAACGAAGATATCGCAGTTTCGGCATATCAAATGCACTGTGAAGTGCTGAAAACACCAGAAAACGTGTTTTTCGCATTCAATAGCACGAAAACAGCGATTTCGGTGATTCTGCACACTTGTCACAGAAGAATCATGAGGATTATCACTGAAAATGCATATCTCATCTGGAAACCCAACGAATCCGAAGATATTGCAGTTTCCGCATGTCAAACGCACTGTGGAGTGCTGAAAACACCACAAAACGTGTTATTGGCATTCAATAGCACGAAAACAGCGATTTCGGTGATTCTGCACACTTGTCACAGAAGAATATCCAAGATTGTCACTGAAAATGCATATCTCATCTGGAAACCCAACGAAACCGAAGATATCGCAGTTTCCGCATGTCAAACGCACTGTGGAGTGCTGAAAACACCAGAAAACGAGTTTTTCGCATTAAATAGCATGAAAACAGCGATTTCGGTGATTCTACAGTTGTCACAGAAGAATCAAGAAGATTATCACTGAAAATGCATAGCTCATCTGGAAACCCAACGAAACCGAAAATATTGCAGTTTCCGCATATCAAACGCACTGTGGAGTGCTGAAAACACCACAAAACGTGTTTTTCGCATTCAATAGCACGAAAACAGCGATTTCGGTGATTCTGCACACTTGTCACAGAAGAATATCCAAGATTGTCACTGAAAATGCATATCTCATCTGGAAACCCAACGAAACCGAAGATATCGCAGTTTCCGCATGTCAAACGCACTGTGGAATGCTGAAAACACCAGAAAACGAGTTTTTCGCATTAAATAGCACGAAAACAGCGATTTCGGAAGATTCTACAGTTGTCACAGAAGAATCATTAAGATTATCACTGAAAATGCATAGCTCATCTGGAAACCCAACGAAACCGAAGATATTGCAGTTTCCGCATATCAAACGCACTGTGGAGTGCTGAAAACACCACAAAACGTGTTTTTCGCATTCAATAGCACGAAAACAGCGATTTCGGTGATTCTGCACACTTGTCACAGAAGAATCATGAAGATTATCACTGAAACTGCATATCTCATCTGGAAACCCAACGAAACCGAAGATATTGCAGTTTCCGCATGTCAAACGCACTGTGGAGTGCTGAAAACACCAGAAAACGAGTTTTTCGCATTAAATAGCACGAAAACAGCGATTTCGGTGATTCTACAGTTGTCACAGAAGAATCATGAAGATTATCACTGAAAATGCATAGCTCATCTGGAAACCCAACGAAACCGAAGATGTTGCAGTTTCCGCATGTCAAACGCACTGTGGAGTGCTGAAAACACCACAAAAGGTGTTTTTCGCATCCAATAGCACAAAAACTGCGATTTCAGTGATTCTGCACACTTGTCACAGAAGAATCATGAAGATTATCACTGAAAATGCATATCTCATCTGGAAACCCAACGAAACCGAAGATATTGCAGTTTCCGCATGTCAAACGCACTGTGGAGTGCTGAAAACACCACAAAAGGTGTTTTTCGCATTCAATAGCACGAAAACAGCGATTTCAGTGATTCTGCACACTTGTCACGGAAGAATCATGAAGATTATCACTGAAAATGCATATCTCATCTGGAAACCCAACGAAACCGAAGATATTGCAGTTTCCGCATGTCAAACGCACTGTGGAATGCTGAAAACACCACAAAACGTGTTTTTCGCATTCAATAGCACGAAAACAGCGATTTCGGTGATTCTGCACACTTGTCACAGAAGAATATCCAAAATTGTCACTGAAAATGCATATCTCATCTGGAAACACAACGAAACCGAAGATATCGCAGTTTCCGCATATCAAACGCACTGTGGAATGTTGAAAACACCAGACAACGTGTTTTTCGCATTAAATAGCACGAAAACAGCGATTTCGGTGATTCCACACTTGTCACAGAAGAATCATGAAGACTATCACTGAAATTGCATATGTCAGCTGGAAACCCAACGAAAACGAAGATATCGGTGTATCCGCATGTCAAACGCACTGTGGAGTGCTGAAAACACCAGCAAACGAGTTTTTCGCATTAGATAGCACGAAAACAGCGATTTCGGGGATTCTGCATACTCCTCGCAGAAGCATATCCAAGATTCTCGTAGAAAATGCATATCTCAAATGGAAACCCAACGAAACCGAAGATACCGCAGTTTCCGCATATCAAACGCACTGCGGAATGTTGAAAAAACCAGAAAACGTGTTTGTCGCATTCAATAGCACGAAAACAGCGATTTCGGTGTTTCTGCACACTTGTCACAGAAGCATCTCGAATATTATCACTGAAAATGCACATCTTAGCACGAAACCCAGCGAACCCGTAGATATCGCAGTTTCCGCATTTCTAACGCACTGTGGAGTGCCCATCACACGAGAAAACGCGTTTTTGCATTAAATAGCACGAAAACAGCGATACCGGTGATTCTGCATACTTCTCACAGAAGAATACCCAAGATTATCGTAGAAAATGCATGTCTCAACTGCAAACCCCACGAAAACGAAGATATCGCAGTTTCCGCATATCAAACGCACTGTGAAGTGCTGAAAACACCAGAAAACGTGTTTTTCGCTTTAAATAGCACGAAAACAGCGATTTCGGTTATTCTGCATGCTTGTCACAGATGAAACTCGAAGATTATTACAGAAAATGCATGTCTTAGCTGGCAACCACACGAAAACAAAGATATCGCTGTATCAGCGTACCAAACGCACTGTGGGGTGCAGAAAATACCAGAAAACGTGTTTTTTGCATTCAATAGCACGAAAACAGCGATTTGGGTGTTTCTGCACACTTGTCACAGAAGCATCTCGAATATTATCACTGAAAATGCATATCTTAGCTCGAAACCCAGCGAACCCGTAGATATCGCAGTTTCCGCATATCAAACGCACTGTGGAGTGCCCATCACACGAGAAAACGCGTTTTTCGCATTAAATAGCACGAAAACAGCGATACCGGTGATTCTACACTTGTCACAGAAGAATCATGAAGATTATCACTGAAAATGCATATCTCATCTGGAAACCCAACGAAACCGAAGATGTTGCAGTTTCCGCATGTCAAACGCGCTGTGGAGTGCAGAAAACACCACAAAAGGTGTTTTTCGCATTAAATAGCACGCAAACAGCGATTTCTGTGATTCTGCAAACTTCTCACAGAAGAATATCCGAGATTATCGTAGAAAATGCATGTCTCAGCTGGAAACCCCACGAAAACGAAGATATCGCAGTTTCGGCATATCAAACGCACTGTGGAGTACTGAAAACACCAGAAAACGTGTTTTTCGCATTCAATAGCACGAAAACAGCGATTTCGGTGATTCTGCATACTTCTCACAGAAGAATATCCAAGATTGTCACTGAAAATGCATATCTCATCTGGAAACCCAACGAAACCGAAGATATTGCAGTTTCCGCATGTCAAACGCACTGTTTAGTGCTGAAAACACCACAAAAGTTGTTTTTCGCATTCAATTGCACGAAAACAGCGATTCCGGTGATTCTACACTTGTCACAGAAGAATCATGAAGATTATCACTGAAATTGCATATGTCAGCTGGAAACCCAACGAAACCGAAGATATCGCAGTTTCCGCATGTCAAACGCACTGTGGAGTGCTGAAAACACCAGAAAACGAGTTTTTCGCATTAAATAGCATGAAAACAGCGATTTCGGTGATTCTACAGTTGTCACAGAAGAATCAAGAAGATTATCACTGAAAATGCATAGCTCATCTGGAAACCCAACGAAACCGAAGATATTGCAGTTTCCGCATATCAAACGCACTGTGGAGTGCTGAAAACACCACAAAACGTGTTTTTCGCATTCAATAGCACGAAAACAGCGATTTCGGTGATTCTGCACACTTGTCACAGAAGAATATCCAAGATTGTCACTGAAAATGCATATCTCATCTGGAAACCCAACGAAACCGAAGATATCGCAGTTTCCGCATGTCAAACGCACTGTGGAGTGCTGAAAACACCAGAAAACGAGTTTTTCGCATTAAATAGCACGAAAACAGCGATTTCGGGGATTCTACAGTTGTCACAGAAGAATCATTAAGATTATCACTGAAAATGCATAGCTCATCTGGAAACCCAACGAAACCGAAGATATTGCAGTTTCCGCATATCAAACGCACTGTGGAGTGCTGAAAACACCACAAAACGTGTTTTTCGCATTCAATAGCACGAAAACAGCGATTTCGGTGATTCTGCACACTTGTCACAGAAGAATCATGAAGATTATCACTGAAACTGCATATCTCATCTGGAAACCCAACGAAACCGAAGATATTGCAGTTTCCGCATGTCAAACGCACTGTGGAGTGCTGAAAACACCAGAAAACGAGTTTTTCGCATTAAATAGCACGAAAACAGCGATTTCGGTGATTCTACAGTTGTCACAGAAGAATCATGAAGATTATCACTGAAAATGCATAGCTCATCTGGAAACCCAACGAAACCGAAGATGTTGCAGTTTCCGCATGTCAAACGCACTGTGGAGTGCTGAAAACACCACAAAAGGTGTTTTTCGCATCCAATAGCACGAAAACAGCGATTTCAGTGATTCTGCACACTTGTCACAGAAGAATCATGAAGATTATCACTGAAAATGCATATCTCATCTGGAAACCCAACGAAACCGAAGATATTGCAGTTTCCGCATGTCATACGCACTGTGGAGTGCTGAAAACACCACAAAAGGTGTTTTTCGCATTCAATAGCACGAAAACAGCGATTTCAGTGATTCTGCACACTTGTCACGGAAGAATCATGAAGATTATCACTGAAAATGCATATCTCATCTGGAAACCCAACGAAACCGAAGATATTGCAGTTTCCGCATGTCAAACGCACTGTGGAATGCTGAAAACACCACAAAACGTGTTTTTCGCATTCAATAGCACGAAAACAGCGATTTCGGTGATTCTGCACACTTGTCACAGAAGAATATCCAAAATTGTCACTGAAAATGCATATCTCATCTGGAAACACAACGAAACCGAAGATATCGCAGTTTCCGCATATCAAACGCACTGTGGAATGTTGAAAACACCAGACAACGTGTTTTTCGCATTAAATAGCACGAAAACAGCGATTTCGGTGATTCCACACTTTTCACAGAAGAATCATGAAGACTATCACTGAAATTGCATATGTCAGCTGGAAACCCAACGAAAACGAAGATATCGCTGTATCCGCATGTCAAACGCACTGTGGAGTGCTGAAAACACCAGCAAACGAGTTTTTCGCATTAGATAGCACGAAAACAGCGATTTCGGTGATTCTACACTTGTCACAGAAGAATCATGAAGATTATAACTGAAAATGCATATCTTAGCTGGAAACTCAACGAAACCGAGAATATCGCTGTATCCGAATGTCAAACGCACTGTGGAATGTTGAAAACACCAGAAAACGTGTTTTTCGCATTAAATAGCACGAAAACAGCGATTTCGGGGATTCTGCATACTCCTCGCAGAAGCATATCCAAGATTCTCGTAGAAAATGCATATCTCAAATGGAAACCCAACGAAACCGAAGATACCGCAGTTTCCGCATATTAAACGCAATGTGGAGTGCTCAAAACACCAGAAAACGTGTTTTTCGCATTCAATAGCACGAAAACAGCGATTTCGGTGATTCTACACACTTGTCACAGAAGAATATCCAAGATTGTCACTGAAAATGCATATCTCATCTTGAAACCCAACGAAACCGAAGATATCGCAGTTTCCGCATATCAAACGCACTGCGGAATGTTGAAAAAACCAGAAAACGTGTTTGTCGCATTCAATAGCACGAAAACAGCGATTTCGGTGTTTCTGCACACTTGTCACAGAAGCATCTCGAATATTATCACTGAAAATGCACATCTTAGCACGAAACCCAGCGAACCCGTAGATATCGCAGTTTCCGCATTTCAAACGCACTGTGGAGTGCCCATCACACGAGAAAACGCGTTTTTGCATTAAATAGCACGAAAACAGCGATACCGGTGATTCTGCATACTTCTCACAGAAGAATACCCAAGATTATCGTAGAAAATGCATGTCTCAACTGCAAACCCCACGAAAACGAAGATATCGCAGTTTCCGCATATCAAACGCACTGTGAAGTGCTGAAAACACCAGAAAACGTGTTTTTCGCTTTAAATAGCACGAAAACAGCGATTTCGGTTATTCTGCATGCTTGTCACAGAAGAAACTCGAAGATTATTACAGAAAATGCATGTCTTAGCTGGCAACCACACGAAAACAAAGATATCGCTGTATCAGCGTACCAAACGCACTGTGGGGTGCAGAAAATACCAGAAAACGTGTTTTTTGCATTCAATAGCACGAAAACAGCGATTTGGGTGTTTCTGCACACTTGTCACAGAAGCATCTCGAATATTATCACTGAAAATGCATATCTTAGCTCGAAACCCAGCGAACCCGTAGATATCGCAGTTTCCGCATATCAAACGCACTGTGGAGTGCCCATCACACGAGAAAACGCGTTTTTCGCATTAAATAGCACGAAAACAGCGATACCGGTGATTCTACACTTGTCACAGAAGAATCATGAAGATTATCACTGAAAATGCATATCTCATCTGGAAACCCAACGAAACCGAAGATGTTGCAGTTTCCGCATGTCAAACGCGCTGTGGAGTGCAGAAAACACCACAAAAGGTGTTTTTCGCATTAAATAGCACGCAAACAGCGATTTCTGTGATTCTGCAAACTTCTCACAGAAGAATATCCGAGATTATCGTAGAAAATGCATGTCTGAGCTGGAAACCCCACGAAAACGAAGATATCGCAGTTTCGGCATATCAAACGCACTGTGGAGTACTGAAAACACCAGAAAACGTGTTTTTCGCATTCAATAGCACGAAAACAGCGATTTCGGTGATTCTGCATACTTCTCACAGAAGAATATCCAAGATTGTCACTGAAAATGCATATCTCATCTGGAAACCCAACGAAACCGAAGATATTGCAGTTTCCGCATGTCAAACGCACTGTTTAGTGCTGAAAACACCACAAAAGTTGTTTTTCGCATTCAATTGCACGAAAACAGCGATTCCGGTGATTCTACACTTGTCACAGAAGAATCATGAAGATTATCACTGAAATTGCATATGTCAGCTGGAAACCCAACGAAACCGAAGATATCGCTGTACCCCATGTCAAACGCACTGTGGAGTGCTGAAAACACCAGAAAACGAGTTTTTCGCATTAGATAGCACGAAAGCAGCGATTTCGGTGATTCTACACTTGTCACAGAAGAATCATGAAGATTATAACTGAAAATGCATATCTTAGCTGGAAACCCAACGAAACCGAAAATATCGCTGTATCCGAATGTTAAACGCACTGTGGAGTACTCAAAACACCAGAGAACGTGTTTCTCGCATTCAATAGCACGAAAACAGCGATTTCGGGGATTCTGCATACTTCTCGCAGAAGGATATCCAAGATCATCGTAGAAAATGCATGTCTCAGTTGGAAACCCCACGAAAACGATGATATCGCAGTATCCGCATGCCAAACGCACTGTGGAGTGCTGAAAACACCAGAAAACGTGTTTTTTGCATTCAATAGCACGAAAACAGCGATTTCGGTGAATCTGCACACTTGTCACAGAAGCATCTCGAAGATTATCACTGAAAATGCATATCTTAGCTGGAAACCCCACGAAAACGAAGATATCGCAGATTCCGCATATCCAACGCACTGTGGAATGTTGAAAACACCAGAAAACATGTTTTTCGCATCAAATAGCACGAAAACAGCGATATCGGTGATTCTACAGTTGTCACAGAAGAATCATGAGGATTATCACTGAGAATGCATATGTCAGCTGGAAACCCAACGAAACCGAAGATATCGCCGTATCCGCATGTCAAACGCACTGTGGAGAGCTGAACACACGAGAAAACGAGTTTTTCGCATTAAATAGCACGAAAACAGCGATTTCTGGGATTCTGCAAACTTCTCACAGAAGAATATCCGAGATTATCGTAGAAAATGCATGTCTCAGCTGGAAACCCCACGAAAACGAAGATATCGCAGTTTCGGCATATCAAACGCACTGTGGAGTGCTGAAAACACCAGAAAACGTGTTTATTGCATTAAATAGCACGAAAACAGCGATTTCGGTGATTCTGCACACTTGTCACAGAAGAATATCCAAGATTGTTACTGAAAATGCATATCTCATCTGGAAACCCAACGAAACCGAAGATATCGCTGTATCCGAATGTCAAACGCACTGTGGAGTGCTGAAAACACCGGAAAACGTGTTTATTGCATTAAATAGCACGAAAACAGCGATTTCGATTATTCTGCACGCTTGTCACAGGAGGCACACGAAGATTATCACTGAAAATGCATGTCTCAGCTGGCAACCCCACGAAAACGAAGATATCGCAGTTTTCGCATATCATACGCACTGTGGAATGTTGAAAACACCAGGAAACGTGTTTTTCGCATTCAATAGCACGAAAACCGCGATTTCGGTGTTTCTGCACACTTGTCACAGAAGCATCTCGAAGATTATCACTGAAAATGCATATCTTAGCTGGAAACCCCACGAAAACGAAGATATCGCAGTTTCCCTATATCAAACGCACTGTGGAATGTTGATAACACCAGAAAACGTGTTTTTCGCATTCAATAGCACGAATACAATGATTTCGGTGATTCTACACTTGTCACAGAAGAATCATGAAGATTATCACTGAAATTGCATATGTCAGCTGGAAACCCAACGAAACAGAAGATATCGCTGTATCCGCATGTCAAACGCACTGTGGAGTGCTGAAAACACCAGAAAACGAGTTTTTCGCATTAGATAGCTCGAAAACAGTGATTTCGGTGATTCTGCACTTGTCACAGAAGAATCATGAAGATTATAACTGAAAATGCATATCTTAGCTGGAAACCCAACGAAACAGAAGATATCGCTGTATCCGCATGTCAAACGCACTGTGGAGTGCTGAAAACACCAGAAAACGAGTTTTTCGCATTAGATAGCTCGAAAACAGTGATTTCGGTGATTCTGCACTTGTCACAGAAGAATCATGAAGATTATAACTGAAAATGCATATCTTAGCTGGAAACACAACGAAACCGAAGATATCGCTGTATCCGACTGTCAAACGCACTGTGGAGTGCTCAAAACACCAGATAACGTGTTTCTCGCATTCAATAGCACGAAAACAGCGATTTCGGTGATTCTGCATACTTCTCGCAGAAGGAAAACCAAGATTATAGTAGAAAATGCATGTCTCAGCTGGTAACCCCACGAAAACGACGATATCGCTGTTGCCGCATATCTTACGCACTGTGGAATGTTGAAAACACCAGAAAACGTGTTTTTCGCATCAAATAGCACGAAAACAGCGATTTCTGAGATTCTGCAAACTTGTCACAGAAGAATCATGAAGATTATCACTGAAAATGCATAGCTCATCTGGAAACCCAACGAAACCGAAGGTATTGCAGTCTCCGCATGTCAAACGCACTGTGGAGTGCTGAAAACACCACAAAACGTGTTTTTCGCATTCAATAGCACGAAAACTGCGATTTCGGTGATTCTGCATACTTGTCACAGAAGAATCATGAGGATTATCATTGAAAATGCATATGTCAGCTGGAAACCCAACGAAACCGAAGATATCGCAGTATCCGCATGCCAAACGCACTGTGGATTGCTGGAAGCCGCAGAAAACGTGTTTGTCGCATTCAATAGCACGAAAACAGCGATTTCGGTGATTCTGCATACTTCTCGCAGAAGGATATCCTAGATTATCGTAAAAAATGCATGTCTCAGTTGGAAACCCCACGAAAACGAAGATATCGCAGTTTCCGCATGTCAAACATACTGTGGAGTGTTGAAAACACCAGAAAACGAGTTTTTCGCATTAAATAGCACGAAAACAGCGATTTCTGAGATTCTGCAAACTTCTCACAGAAGAATATACAAGATTATCGTAGAAAATGCATATCTCATCTGGAAACCCAACGAAACCGAAGATATTGCAGTTTCCGCATGTCAAACGCTCTGTGGAGTGCTGAAAACACCAGGAAACGTGTTTTTCGCATTCAATAGCAGGAAAACAGCGATTTCGGTGATTCTGCATACTTCTCGCAGAAGGATATCCAAGATTATCGTAGAAAATGCATGTCTCAGTTGGAAACCCCACGAAAACGAAGATATCGCAGCTTCCGCATGTCAAACGCACTGTGGAGTGTTGAAAACACCAGAAAACGTGTTTTTCGCATTAAATAGCACGAAAACAGCGATTTCGGTATTTCTGCACACTTGTCACAGAAGAATCATGAAGATTATCACTGATAATGCATAGCTCATCTGGAAACGCAACGAAACCGAAGGTATTGCAGTTTCCGCATGTCAAACGCACTGTGGAGTGCTGAAAACACCACAAAACGTGTTTTTCGCATTAAATATCACGAAAACAGCGATTTCGGTGATTCTACACTTGTCACAGAAGAATCATGAACATTATAACTGAAAATGCATATCTTAGCTGGAAACACAACGAAACCGAAGATATCGCTGTATCCGCCTGTCAAACGCACTGTGGAGTGCTCAAAACACCAGATAACGTGTTTCTCGCATTCAATAGCACGAAAACAGCGATTTCGGTGATTCTGCATACTTCTCGCAGAAAGATAACCAAGATTATAGTAGAAAATGCATGTCTCAGCTGGTAACCCCACGAAAACGACGATATCGCTGTTGCCGCATATCATACGCCCTGTGGAATGTTGAAAACACCAGAAAACGTGTTTTTCGCATCAAATAGCACGAAAACAGCGATTTCGGTATTTCTGCACACTTGTCACAGAAGAATCACGAAGATTATAACTGAAAATGCATATCTTAGCTGGAAACCCAACGAAACCGAAGATATCGCTGTATCCGAATGTCAAACGCACTGTGGAGTGCTGAAAACACCTGAGAACGTGTTTATTGCATTAAATAGCACGAAAACAGCGATTTCGATTATTCTGCACGCTTGTCACAGGAGACGCACGAAGATTATCACTGAAAATGCATGTCTCAGCTGGCAACCCCACGAAAACGAAGATATCGCAGTTTTCGCATATCATACGCACTGTGGAATGTTGAAAACACCAGGAAACGTGTTTTTCGCATTCAATAGCACGAAAACCGCGATTTTGGTGTTTCTGCACACATGTCACAGAAGCATCTCGAAGATTATCACTGAAAATGCATATCTTAGCTGGAAACCCCACGAAAACGAAGATATCGCAGTTTCCGCATATCAAACGCACTGTGGAATGTTGATAACACCAGAAAACGTGTTTTTCGCATTCAATAGCACGAAAACAGCGATTTCGGTGATTCTACACTTGTCACAGAAGAATCATGAAGATTATCACTGAAATTGCATATGTCAGCTGGAAACCCAACGAAACCGAATATATCGCTGTATCCGCATGTCAAACGCACTGTGGAATGCTGAAAACCCCAGAAAACGAGTTTTTCGCATTAGATAGCTCGAAAACAGTGATTTCGGTGATTCTGCACTTGTCACAGAAGAATCATGAAGATTATAACTGAAAATGCATATATTAGCTGGAAACCCAACGAAACCGAAAATATCGCTGTATCCGAATGTCAAACGCACTGTGGAGTGCTCAAAACACCAGATAACGTGTTTTTCGCATTCAATAGCACAAAACAGCGATTTCGGTGAATCTGCACACTTGTCACAGAAGCATCTCGAAGATTATCACTGAAAATGCATATATTAGCTGGAAACCCCACGAAAACGAAGATATCGCAGTTTCCGCATATCAAACGCACTGTGGAATGTTGAAACACCAGAAAACGTGTTTTTCGCATTCAATAGCACGAAAACAGCGATATCGGTGATTCTACACTTGTCACAGAAGAATCATGAAGATTATAACTGAAAATGCATATCTTAGCTGGAAAACCAACGAAACCGAAAATATGGCTGTATCCGAATGTGAAACGCACTGTGGAGTGCTGAAAACACCAGAAAACGTGTTTTTCGCATTCCATAGCACGGAAACAGCGATTTCGGTGATTCTGCAAACTTCTCACAGAAGAATATCCGAGATTATCGTAGAAAATGCATGTCTCAGCTGGAAACACCACGAAAACGAAGATATCGCAGTTTCGGCATATCAAACGCACTGTGGAGTGCTGAAAACACCAGAAAACGTGTTTTTCGAATTCAATAGCACGAAAACAGCGATTTCGGTGATTCTGCTCGCTTGTCACAGAAGAATATCCAACATTGTCACTGAAAATGCATATCTCATCTGGAAACCCAACGAAACCGAAGATATCGTAGTTTCCGCATATCAAACGCACTGTGGAGTGCTGAAAACACCAGAAAACGAGTTTTTCGCATTAAATAGCACGAAAACAGCGATTTCGGTGATTCTGCATACTTCTCGCAGAAGGATATCCAAGATTATCGTAGAAAATGCATGTCTCAGTTGGATACCCCACGAAAACGAAGATATCGCAGTTTCCGCATGTCAAACGCACTGTGGAGTGTTGAAAACACCACAAAACGTGTTTTTCGCATTCAATAGCACGAAAACTGCGATTTCGGTGATTCTGCATACTTGTCACAGAAGAATCATGAGGATTATCATTGAAAATGCATATGTCAGCTGGAAACCCAACGAAACCGAAGATATCGCCGTATCCGCATGTCAAACGCACTGTGGAGTGCTGAACACACGAGAAAACGAGTTTTTCGCATTAAATAGCACGAAAACAGCGATTTCTGGGATTCTGCAAGCTTCTCACAGAAGAATATCCGAGATTATCGTAGAAAATGCATGTCTCAGCTGGTAACCCCACGAAAACGACGATATCGCTGTTGCCGCATATCAAACGCAATGTGGAGTGCTCAAAACACCAGAAAACGTGTTTTTCGCATTCAATAGCACGAAAACAGCGATTTCGGTGATTCTACAGTTGTCACAGAAGAATCATTAAGATTATCACTGAAAATGCATAGCTCATCTGGAAACCCAACGAAACCGAAGATATTGCAGTTTCCGCATATCAAACGCACTGTGGAGTGCTGAAAACACCACAAAACGTGTTTTTCGCATTCAATAGCACGAAAACAGCGATTTCGGTGATTCTGCACACTTGTCACAGAAGAATCATGAAGATTATCACTGAAACTGCATATCTCATCTGGAAACCCAACGAAACCGAAGATATTGCAGTTTCCGCATGTCAAACGCACTGTGGAGTGCTGAAAACACCACAAAACGTGTTTTTCGCAATGAATAGCACGAAAACAGCGATTTCGGTGATTCTGCACACTTGTCACAGAAGAATATCCAAAATTGTCACTGAAAATGCATATCTCATCTGGAAACCCAACGAAACCGAAGATATCGCAGTTTCCGCATATCAAACGCACTGTGGAATGTTGAAAACACCAGACATCGTGTTTTTCGCATTAAATAGCACGAAAACAGCGATTTCGGTGATTCCACACTTGTCACAGAAGAATCATGAAGACTATCACTGAAATTGCATATGTCAGCTGGAAACCCAACGAAAACGAAGATATCGCTGTATCCGCATGTCAAACGCACTGTGGAGTGCTGAAAACACCAGCAAACGAGTTTTTCGCATTAGATAGCACGAAAACAGCGATTTCGGTGATTCTACACTTGTCACAGAAGAATCATGAAGATTATAACTGAAAATGCATATCCTAGCTGGAAACTCAACGAAACCGAGAATATCGCTGTATCCGAATGTCAAACGCACTGTGGAATGTTGAAAACACCAGAAAACGTGTTTTTCGCATTAAATAGCACGAAAACAGCGATTTCGGGGATTCAGCATACTCCTCGCAGAAGCATATCCAAGATTCTCGTAGAAAATGCATATCTCAAATGGAAACCCAACGAAACCGAAGATACCGCAGTTTCCGCATATCAAACGCAATGTGGAGTGCTCAAAACACCAGAAAACGTGTTTTTCGCATTCAATAGTACGAAAACAGCGATTTCGGTGATTCTACACACTTGTCACAGAAGAATATCCAAGATTGTCACTGAAAATGCATATCTCATCTTGAAACCCAACGAAACCGAAGATATCGCAGTTTCCGCATATCAAACGCACTGCGGAATGTTGAAAAAACCAGAAAACGTGTTTTTCGCATTAAATAGCACGAAAACAGCGATTTCGGGGATTCTGCATACTCCTCGCAGAAGCATATCCAAGATTCTCGTAGAAAATGCATATCTCAAATGGAAACCCAACGAAACCGAAGATATCGCAGTTTCCGCATATCAAACGCACTGTGAAGTGCTGAAAACACCAGAAAACGTGTTTTTCGCTTTAAATAGCACGAAAACAGCGATTTCGGTTATTCTGCATGCTTGTCACAGAAGAAACTCGAAGATTATTACAGAAAATGCATGTCTTAGCTGGCAACTACACGAAAACAAAGATATCGCTGTATCAGCGTACCAAACGCACTGTGGGGTGCAGAAAATACCAGAAAACGTGTTTTTTGCATTCAATAGCACGAAAACAGCGATTTGGGTGTTTCTGCACACTTGTCACAGAAGCATCTCGAATATTATCACTGAAAATGCATATCTTAGCTCGAAACCCAGCGAACCCGTAGATATCGCAGTTTCCGCATATCAAACGCACTGTGGAATGTTGAAAACACCAGAAAACGTGTTTTTCGCATCAAATAGCACGAAAACAGCGATATCGGTGATTCTACAGTTGTCACAGAAGAATCATGAGGATTATCACTGAGAATGCATATGTCAGCTGGAAACCCAACGAAACCGAAGATATCGCCGCATCCGCATGTCAAACGCACTGTGGAGTGCTGAACACACGAGAAAACGAGTTTTTCGCATTAAATAGCACAAAAACAGCGATTTCTGGGATTCTGCAAACTTCTCACAGAAGAATATCCGAGATTATCGTAGAAAATGCATGTCTCAGCTGGAAACTCCACGAAAACGAAGATATCGCAGTTTCGGCATATCAAACGCACTGTGGAGTGCTGAAGACACCAGAAAACGTGTTTTTCGCATTCAATAGCACGAAAACAGCGATTTCGGTGATTCTGCACACTTGTCACAGAAGAATATCCAAGATTGTCACTGAAAATGCATATCTCATCTTGAAACCCAACGAAACCGAAGATATCGCAGTTTCCGCATATCAAACGCACTGCGGAATGTTGAAAAAACCAGAAAACGTGTTTTTCGCATTAAATAGCACGAAAACAGCGATTTCGGGGATTCTGCATACTCCTCGCAGAAGCATATCTAAGATTCTCGTAGAAAATGCATATCTCAAATGGAAACCCAACGAAACCGAAGATATCGCAGTTTCCGCATATCAAACGCACTGTGAAGTGCTGAAAACACCAGAAAACGTGTTTTTCGCTTTAAATAGCACGAAAACAGCGATTTCGGTTATTCTGCATGCTTGTCACAGAAGAAACTCGAAGATTATTACAGAAAATGCATGTCTTAGCTGGCAACCACACGAAAACAAAGATATCGCTGTATCAGCGTACCAAACGCACTGTGGGGTGCAGAAAATACCAGAAAACGTGTTTTTTGCATTCAATAGCACGAAAACAGCGATTTGGGTGTTTCTGCACACTTGTCACAGAAGCATCTCGAATATTATCACTGAAAATGCATATCTTAGCTCGAAACCCAGCGAACCCGTAGATATCGCAGTTTCCGCATATCAAACGCACTGTGGAGTGCCCATCACACGAGAAAACGCGTTTTTCGCATTAAATAGCACGAAAACAGCGATACCGGTGATTCTGCATACTTCTCACAGAAGAATACCCAAGATTATCGTAGAAAATGCATGTCTCAACTGGAAACCCCACGAAAACGAAGATATCGCAGTTTCCGCATATAAAACGCACTGTGAAGTGCTCAAAACACCAGAAAACGTGTTTTTCGCATTAAATAGCACGAAAACAGCGATTTCGGTGATTCTACACTTGTCACAGAAGAATCATGAAGATTATCACTGAAATTGCATATGTCAGCTGGATACCCAACGAAACCGAAGATATCGCTGTATCCGAATGTCAAACGCACTGTGGAGTGCTCAAAACACCAGATAACGTGTTCCTCGCATTCAATAGCACGAAAACAGCGACTTCGGTGATTCTGCATACTTCTCGCAGAAGGATATCCAAGATCATCGTAGAAAATGCATGTCTCAGTTGGAAACCCCACGAAAACGAAGATATCGCAGTATCCGCATGTCAAACGCACTGTGGATTGCTGAAAACACCAGAAAACGTGTTTGTCGCATTCAATACACGAAAACAGCGATTTCGGTGTTTCTGCACACTTGTCACAGAAGCATCTCGAATATTATCACTGAAAATGCATATCTTAGCTCGAATCCCAGCGAACCCGTAGATATCGCAGTTTCCGCATATCAAACGCACTGTGGAATGTTGAAAACACCAGAAAACGTGTTTTTCGCATCAAATAGCACGAAAACAGCGATATCGGTGATTCTACACTTGTCACAGAAGAATCATGAAGATTATAACTGAAAATGCATATCTTAGCTGGAAACTCAACGAAACCGAGAATATCGCTGTATCCGAATGTCAAACGCACTGTGGAATGTTGAAAACACCAGAAAACGTGTTTTTCGCATTAAATAGCACGAAAACAGCGATTTCGGGGATTCTGCATACTCCTCGCAGAAGCATATCCACGATTCTCGTAGAAAATGCATATCTCAAATGGAAACCCAACGAAACCGAAGATACCGCAGTTTCCGCATATCAAACGCAATGTGGAGTGCTCAAAACACCAGAAAACGTGTTTTTCGCATTCAATAGCACGAAAACAGCGATTTCGGTGATTCTACACACTTGTCACAGAAGAATATCCAAGATTGTCACTGAAAATGCATATCTCATCTTGAAACCCAACGAAACCGAAGATATCGCAGTTTCCGCATATCAAACGCACTGCGGAATGTTGAAAAAACCAGAAAACGTGTTTTTCGCATTAAATAGCACGAAAACAGCGATTTCGGGGATTCTGCATACTCCTCGCAGAAGCATATCCAAGATTCTCGTAGAAAATGCATATCTCAAATGGAAACCCAACGAAACCGAAGATATCGCAGTTTCCGCATATCAAACGCACTGTGAAGTGCTGAAAACACCAGAAAACGTGTTTTTCGCTTTAAATAGCACGAAAACAGCGATTTCGGTTATTCTGCATGCTTGTCACAGAAGAAACTCGAAGATTATTACAGAAAATGCATGTCTTAGCTGGCAACCACACGAAAACAAAGATATCGCTGTATCAGCGTACCAAACGCACTGTGGGGTGCTGAAAACACCACAAAATTTGTTTTTCGTATTCAATAGCACGAAAACAGCGATTTCGGTGATTCTGCACACTTGTCACAGAAGAATCATGAAGATTATCACTGAAAATGCATATCTCATCTGGGAATCCAACGAGCCCGTAGATATCGCAGTTTCCGCATATCAAACGCACTGCGGAATGTTGAAAAAACCAGAAAACGTGTTTCTCGCATTCAATAGCACGAAAACAGCGATTTCGGTGATTCTGCATACTTCTCGCAGAAGGATATCCAAGATCATCGTAGAAAATGCATGTCTCAGTTGGAAACCCCACGAAAACGAAGATATCGCAGTATCCGCATGTCAAACGCACTGTGGATTGCTGAAAACACCAGAAAACGTGTTTGTCGCATTCAATACACGAAAACAGCGATTTCGGTGTTTCTGCACACTTGTCACAGAAGCATCTCGAATATTATCACTGAAAATGCATATCTTAGCTCGAAACCCAGCGAACCCGTAGATATCGCAGTTTCCGCATATCAAACGCACTGTGGAATGTTGAAAACACCAGAAAACGTGTTTTTCGCATCAAATAGCACGAAAACAGCGATATCGGTGATTCTACAGTTGTCACAGAAGAATCATGAGGATTATCACTGAGAATGCATATGTCAGCTGGAAACCCAACGAAACCGAAGATATCGCCGCATCCGCATGTCAAACGCACTGTGGAGTGCTGAACACACGAGAAAACGAGTTTTTCGCATTAAATAGCACAAAAACAGCGATTTCTGGGATTCTGCAAACTTCTCACAGAAGAATATCCGAGATTATCGTAGAAAATGCATGTCTCAGCTGGAAACTCCACGAAAACGAAGATATCGCAGTTTCGGCATATCAAACGCACTGTGGAGTGCTGAAGACACCAGAAAACGTGTTTTTCGCATTCAATAGCACGAAAACAGCGATTTCGGTGATTCTGCACACTTGTCACAGAAGAATCATGAAGATTATCACTGAAAATGCACATCTCATCTGGAAACCCAACGAAACCGAAGATATTGCAGTTTCCGCATGTCAAACGCACTGTGGAGTGCTGAAAACACCACAAAATTTGTTTTTCGTATTCAATAGCACGAAA
Organism: Anthophora plumipes; assembly: GCA_951804975.1. Lineage (NCBI taxonomy): Eukaryota > Metazoa > Arthropoda > Insecta > Hymenoptera > Apidae > Anthophora > Anthophora plumipes. The sequence goes on along the minus strand of OX638123.1, from coordinate 9,002,112 downwards.
ACAGCGATTTCGGTGATTCTGCACACTTGTCACAGAAGAATCATGAAGATTATCACTGAAAATGCATATCTCATCTGGGAATCCAACGAGCCCGTAGATATCGCAGTTTCCGCATATCAAACGCACTGTCGAGTGCCCATCAAACGAGAAAACGCGTTTTTCGCATTAAATAGCACGAAAACAGCGATACCGGTGATTCTGCATGCTTCTCACAGAAGAATACCCAAGATTATCGTAGAAAATGCATGTCTCAACTGGAAACCCAACGAAACCGAAGATATTGCAGTTGCCGCATGTCAAACGCACTGTGGAGTGCTGAAAACACCACAAAACGTGTTTTTCGAATTCAATAGCACGAAAGGAGCGATTTCGGTGATTCTGCATACTTCTCGCAGAAGGATATCCAAGATCATCGTAGAAAATGCATGTCTCAGTTGGAAACCCCACGAAACCGAAGATGTTGCAGTTTCCGCATGTCAAACGCACTGTGGAGTGCTGAAAACACCACAAAACGTGTTTTTCGCATTCAATAGCACGAAAACCGCGATTTCGGTGATTCTACAGTTGTCATAGAAGAATCATGAAGATTATCACTGAAAATGCATAGCTCATCTGGAAACCCAACGAAACCGAAGATATTGCAGTTTCCGCATATCAAACGCACTGTGGAGTGCTGAAAACACCAGAAAACGAGTTTTTCGCATTAAATAGCACGAAAACAGCGATTTCGGTGATTCTACAGTTGTCACAGAAGAATCATGAAGATTATCACTGAAAATGCATAGCTCATCGGGAAACCCAACGAAACCGAAGATATTGCAGTTTCCGCATATCAAACGCACTGTGGAGTGCTGAAAACACCACGAAACGTGTTTTTCGCATTCAATAGCACGAAAACCGCGATTTCGGTGATTCTGCACACTTGTCACAGAAGAATCATGAAGATTATCACTGAAAATGCACATCTCATCTGGAAACCCAACGAAACCGAAGATATTGCAGTTTCCGCATGTCAAACGCACTGTGGAGTGCTGAAAACACCACAAAAGTTGTTTTTCGTATTCAATAGCACGAAAACAGCGATTTCGGTGATTCTGCACACTTGTCACAGAAGAATCATGAAGATTATCACTGAAAATGCATATCTCATCTGGGAACCCAACGAGCCTGTAGATATCGCAGTTTCCGCATATCAAACGCACTGTGGAGTGCCCATCAAACGAGAAAACGCGTTTTTCGCATTAAATAGCACGAAAACAGCGATACCGGTGATTCTGCATGCTTCTCACAGAAGAATACCCAAGATTATCGTAGAAAATGCATGTCTCAACTGGAAACCCCACGAAAACGAAGATATCGCAGTTTCCGCATATCAAACGCACTGTGGAGTGCTGAAAACACCAGAAAACGTGTTTTTTGCATTCAATAGCACGAAAACAGCGATTTCGGTGAATCTGCACACTTGTCACAGAAGCATCTCGAATATTATCACTGAAAATGCATATCTTAGCTGGAAACCCCACGAAAACGAAGATATCGCAGTTTCCGCATGTCAAACGCACTGTGGAGTGCTGAAAACACCAGAAAACGAGTTTTTCGCATTAAATAGCACGAAAACAGCGATTTCGGTGATTCTACAGATGTCACAGAAGAATCATGAAGATTATCACTGAAAATGCATAGCTCATCTGGAAACCCAACGAAACCGAAGATATTGCAGTTTCCGCATATCAAACGCACTGTGGAGTGCTGAAAACACCACAAAACGTGTTTTTCGCATTCAATAACACGAAAACAGCGATTTTGGTGATTCTGCACACTTGTCACAGAAGAATATCCAAGATTGTCACTGAAAATGCATATCTCATCTGGAAACCTAACGAAACCGAAGATATCGCAGTTTCCGCATGTCAAACGCACTGTGGAGTGCTGAAAACACCAGAAAACGATTTTTCGCATTAAATAGCACGAAAACAGCGATTTCGGTTATTCTGCAAACCTCTCACAGAAGAATATCCGAGATTATCGTAGAAAATGCATGTCTCAGCTGGAAACCCCACGAAAACGAAGATATCGCAGTTTCGGCATATCAAATGCACTGTGAAGTGCTGAAAACACCAGAAAACGTGTTTTTCGCATTCAATAGCACGAAAACAGCGATTTCGGTGATTCTGCACACTTGTCACAGAAGAATCATGAGGATTATCACTGAAAATGCATATCTCATCTGGAAACCCAACGAAACCGAAGATATTGCTGTTTCCGCATGTCAAACGCACTGTGGAGTGCTGAAAACACCACAAAACGTGTTATTGGCATTCAATAGCACGAAAACAGCGATTTCGGTGATTCTGCACACTTGTCACAGAAGAATATCCAAGATTGTCACTGAAAATGCATATCTCATCTGGAAACCCAACGAAACCGAAGATATCGCAGTTTCCGCATGTCAAACGCACTGTGGAGTGCTGAAAACACCAGAAAACGAGTTTTTCGCATTAAATAGCATGAAAACAGCGATTTCGGTGATTCTACAGTTGTCACAGAAGAATCAAGAAGATTATCACTGAAAATGCATAGCTCATCTGGAAACCCAACGAAACCGAAGATATTGCAGTTTCCGCATATCAAACGCACTGTGGAGTGCTGAAAACACCACAAAACGTGTTTTTCGCATTCAATAGCACGAAAACAGCGATTTCGGTGATTCTGCACACTTGTCACAGAAGAATATCCAAGATTGTCACTGAAAATGCATATCTCATCTGGAAACCCAACGAAAACGAAGATATCGCAGTTTCCGCATGTCAAACGCACTGTGGAGTGCTGAAAACACCAGAAAACGAGTTTTTCCCATTAAATAGCACGAAAACAGCGATTTCGGTGATTCTACAGTTGTCACAGAAGAATCATTAAGATTATCACTGAAAATGCATAGCTCATCTGGAAACCCAACGAAACCGAAGATATTGCAGTTTCCGCATATCAAACGCACTGTGGAGTGCTGAAAACACCACAAAACGTGTTTTTCGCATTCAATAGCACGAAAACAGCGATTTCGGTGATTCTGCACACTTGTCACAGAAGAATATCCCAGATTGTCACTGAAAATGCATATCTCATCTGGAAACCCAACGAAACCGAAGATATCGCAGTTTCCGCATGTCAAACGCACTGTGGAGTGCCCATCAAACGAGAAAACGCGTTTTTCGCATTAAATAGCACGAAAACAGCGATACCGGTGATTCTGCACACTTGTCACAGAAGAATCATGAAGATTATCACTGAAAATGCATATCTCATCTGGGAACCCAACGAGCCCGTAGATATCGCAGTTTCCGCATATCAAACGCACTGTGGAGTGCCCATCAAACGAGAAAACGCGTTTTTCGCATTCAATAGCACGAAAACAGCGATTTCGGTGATTCTGCACACTTGTCACAGAAGAATCATGAAGATTATCACTGAAAATGCACATCTCATCTGGAAACCCAACGAAACCGAAGATATTGCAGTTTCCGCATGTCAAACGCACTGTGGAGTGCTGAAAACACCACAAAAGTTGTTTTTCGTATTCAATAGCACGAAAACAGCGATTTCGGTGATTCTGCACACTTGTCACAGAAGAATCATGAAGATTATCACTGAAAATGCATATCTCATCTGGGAACCGAACGAGCCCGTAGATATCGCAGTTTCCGCATATCAAACGCACTGTGGAGTGCCCATCAAACGAGAAAACGCGTTTTTCGCATTAAATAGCACGAAAACAGCGATACCGGTGATTCTGCATGCTTCTCACAGAAGAATACCCAAGATTATCGTAGAAAATGCATGTCTCAACTGGAAACTCCACGAAAACGAAGATATCGCAGTTTCCGCATATCAAACGCACTGTGGAGTGCTGAAAACACCAGAAAACGTGTTTTTTGCATTCAATAGCACGAAAACAGCGATTTCGGTGAATCTGCACACTTGTCACAGAAGCATCTCGAATATTATCACTGAAAATGCATATCTTAGCTGGAAACCCCACGAAAACGAAGATATCGCAGTTTCCGCATATCAAACGCACTGTGGAGTGCTGAAAACACCACAAAACGTGTTTTTCGCATTCAATAGCACGAAAACAGCGATTTCGGTGATTCTGCACACTTGTCACAGAAGAATCATGAAGATTATCACTGAAAATGCATATCTCATCTGGAAACCCAACGAAACCGAAGATATTGCAGTTTCCGCATGTCAAACGCACTGTGGAGTGCTGAAAACACCGGAAAACGAGTTTTTCGCATTAAATAGCCCGAAAACAGCGATTTCGGTGATTCTGCACACTTGTCACAGAAGAATCATGAAGATTATCACTGAAAATGCATAGCTCATCTGGAAACCCAACGAAACCGAAGATATTGCAGTTTCCGCATGTCAAACGCACTGTGGAATGTTGAAAACACCAGACAACGTGTTTTTCGCATTAAATAGCACGAAAACAGCGATTTCGGTGATTCTACACTTGTCACAGAAGAATCATGAAGATTATCACTGAAATTGCATATGTCAGCTGGAAACCCAACGAAAACGAAGATATCGCTGTATCCGCATGTCAAACGCACTGTGGAGTGCTGAAAACACCAGCAAACGAGTTTTTCGCATTAAATAGCATGAAAACAGCGATTTCGGTGATTCTACAGTTGTCACAGAAGAATCATGAAGATTATCACTGAAAATGCATAGCTCATCTGGAAACCCAACGAAACCGAAGATATTGCAGTTTCTGCATATCAAACGCACGGTGGAGTGCTGAAAACACCACAAAACGTGTTTTTCGCATTCAATAGCACGAAAACAGCGATTTTGGTGATTCTGCACACTTGTCACAGAAGAATATCCAAGATTGTCACTGAAAATGCATATCTCATCTGGAAACCCAACGAAACCGAAGATATCGCAGTTTCCGCATGTCAAACGCACTGTGGAGTGCTGAAAACACCAGAAAACGAGTTTTTCGCATTAAATAGCACGAAAACAGCGATTTCGGTTATTCTGCAAACCTCTCACAGAAGAATATCCGAGATTATCGTAGAAAATGCATGTCTCAGCTGGAAACCCCACGAAAACGAAGATATCGCAGTTTCGGCATATCAAATGCACTGTGAAGTGCTGAAAACACCAGAAAACGTGTTTTTCGCATTCAATAGCACGAAAACAGCGATTTCGGTGATTCTGCACACTTGTCACAGAAGAATCATGAGGATTATCACTGAAAATGCATATCTCATCTGGAAACCCAACGAAACCGAAGATATTGCAGTTTCCGCATGTCAAACGCACTGTGGAGTGCTGAAAACACCACAAAACGTGTTATTTGCATTCAATAGCACGAAAACAGCGATTTCGGTGATTCTGCACACTTGTCACAGAAGAATATCCAAGATTGTCACTGAAAATGCATATCTCATCTGGAAACCCAACGAAACCGAAGATATCGCAGTTTCCGCATGTCAAACGCACTGTGGAGTGCTGAAAACACCAGAAAACGAGTTTTTCGCATTAAATAGCATGAAAACAGCGATTTCGGTGATTCTACAGTTGTCACAGAAGAATCAAGAAGATTATCACTGAAAATGCATAGCTCATCTGGAAACCCAACGAAACCGAAGATATTGCAGTTTCCGCATATCAAACGCACTGTGGAGTGCTGAAAACACCACAAAACGTGTTTTTCGCATTCAATAGCAAGAAAACAGCGATTTCGGTGATTCTGCACACTTGTCACAGAAGAATCATGAAGATTATCACTGAAACTGCATATTTCATCTGGAAACCCAACGAAACCGAAGATATTGCAGTTTCCGCATGTCAAACGCACTGTGGAGTGCTGAAAACACCAGAAAACGAGTTTTTCGCATTAAATAGCACGAAAACAGCGATTTCGGTGATTCTACAGTTGTCACAGAAGAATCATGAAGATTATCACTGAAAATGCATAGCTCTTCTGGAAACCCAACGAAACCGAAGATGTTGCAGTTTCCGCATGTCAAACGCACTGTGGAGTGCTGAAAACACCACAAAAGGTGTTTTTCGCATCCAATAGCACGAAAACAGCGATTTCAGTGATTCTGCACACTTGTCACAGAAGAATCATGAAGATTGTCACTGAAAATGCATATCTCATCTGGAAACCCAACGAAACCGAAGATATCGCAGTTTCCGCATGTCAAACGCACTGTGGAGTGCTGAAAACACCAGAAAACGAGTTTTTCGCATTAAATAGCATGAAAACAGCGATTTCGGTGATTCTACAGTTGTCACAGAAGAATCAAGAAGATTATCACTGAAAATGCATAGCTCATCTGGAAACCCAACGAAACCGAAGATATTGCAGTTTCCGCATATCAAACGCACTGTGGAGTGCTGAAAACACCACAAAACGAGTTTTTCGCATTAAATAGCACGAAAACAGCGATTTCGGTGATTCTACAGTTGTCACAGAAGAATCATGAAGATTATCACTGAAAATGCATAGCTCTTCTGGAAACCCAACGAAACCGAAGATGTTGCAGTTTCCGCATGTCAAACGCACTGTGGAGTGCTGAAAACACCACAAAAGGTGTTTTTCGCATCCAATAGCACGAAAACAGCGATTTCAGTGATTCTGCACACTTGTCACAGAAGAATCATGAAGATTATCACTGAAAATGCATATCTCATCTGGAAACCCAACGAAACCGAAGATATTGCAGTTTCCGCATGTCAAACGCACTGTGGAATGCTGAAAACGCCACAAAACGTGTTTTTCGCATTCAATAGCACGAAAACAGCGATTTCGGTGATTCTGCACACTTGTCACAGAAGAATATCCAAAATTGTCACTGAAAATGCATATCTCATCTGGAAACACAACGAAACCGAAGATATCGCAGTTTCCGCATATCAAACGCACTGTGGAATGTTGAAAACACCAGACAACGTGTTTTTCGCATTAAATAGCACGAAAACAGCGATTTCGGTGATTCCACACTTGTCACAGAAGAATCATGAAGACTATCACTGAAATTGCATATGTCAGCTGGAAACCCAACGAAAACGAAGATATCGCTGTATCCGCATGTCAAACGCACTGTGGAGTGCTGAAAACACCAGCAAACGAGTTTTTCGCATTAGATAGCACGAAAACAGCGATTTCGGTGATTCTACACTTGTCACAGAAGAATCATGAAGATTATAACTGAAAGTGCATATCTTAGCTGGAAACTCAACGAAACCGAGAATATCGCTGTATCCGAATGCCAAACGCACTGTGGAATGTTGAAAACACCAGAAAACGTGTTTTTCGCATTAAATAGCACGAAAACAGCGATTTCGGGGATTCTGCATACTCCTCGCAGAAGCATATCCAAGATTCTCGTAGAAAATGCATATCTCAAATGGAAACCCAACGAAACCGAAGATACCGCAGTTTCCGCATATCAAACGCAATGTGGAGTGCTCAAAACGCCAGAAAACGTGTTTTTCGCATTCAATAGCACGAAAACAGCGATTTCGGTGATTCTACACACTTGTCACAGAAGAATATCCAAGATTGTCACTGAAAATGCATATCTCATCTTGAAACCCAACGAAACCGAAGATATCGCAGTTTCCGCATATCAAACGCACTGCGGAATGTTGAAAAAACCAGAAAACGTGTTTGTCGCATTCAATAGCACGAAAACAGCGATTTCAGTGATTCTGCACACTTGTCACAGAAGAATCATGAAGATTATCACTGAAAATGCATATCTCATCTGGAAACCCAACGAAACCGAAGATATTGCAGTTTCCGCATGTCAAACGCACTGTGGAGTGCTGAAAACACCAGAAAACGAGTTTTTCGCATTAAATAGCACGAAAACAGCGATTTCGGTGATTCTACAGTTGTCACAGAAGAATCATTAAGATTATCACTGAAAATGCATAGCTCATCTGGAAACCCAACGAAACCGAAGATATTGCAGTTTCCGCATATCAAACGCACTGTGGAGTGCTGAAAACACCACAAAACGTGTTTTTCGCATTCAATAGCACGAAAACAGCGATTTCGGTGATTCTACACTTGTCACAGAAGAATCATGAAGATTATAACTGAAAATGCATATCTTAGCTGGAAACTCAACGAAACCGAGAATATCGCTGTATCCGAATGTCAAACGCACTGTGGAATGTTGAAAACACCAGAAAACGTGTTTTTCGCATTCAATAGCACGAAAACAGCGATTTCGGTGTTTCTGCACACTTGTCACAGAAGCATCTCGAATATTATCACTGAAAATGCACATCTTAGCACGAAACCCAGCGAACCCGTAGATATCGCAGTTTCCGCATTTCAAACGCACTGTGGAGTGCCCATCACACGAGAAAACGCGTTTTTGCATTAAATAGCACGAAAACAGCGATACCGGTGATTCTGCATACTTCTCACAGAAGAATACCCAAGATTATCGTAGAAAATGCATGTCTCAACTGCAAACCCCACGAAAACGAAGATATCGCAGTTTCCGCATATCAAACGCACTGTGAAGTGCTGAAAACACCAGAAAACGTGTTTTTCGCTTTAAATAGCACGAAAACAGCGATTTCGGTGATTCTACACTTGTCACAGAAGAATCATGAAGATTATCACTGAAATTGCATATGTCAGCTGGATACCCAACGAAACCGAAGATATCGCTGTATCCGAATGTCAAACGCACTGTGGAGTGCTCAAAACACCAGATAACGTGTTTCTCGCATTCAATAGCACGAAAACAGCGATTTCGGTGATTCTGCATACTTCTCGCAGAAGGATATCCAAGATCATCGTAGAAAATGCATGTCTCAGTTGGAAACCCCACGAAAACGAAGATATCGCAGTATCCGCATGTCAAACGCACTGTGGATTGCTGAAAACACCAGAAAACGTGTTTGTCGCATTCAATACACGAAAACAGCGATTTCGGTGTTTCTGCACACTTGTCACAGAAGCATCTCGAATATTATCACTGAAAATGCATATCTTAGCTCGAAACCCAGCGAACCCGTAGATATCGCAGTTTCCGCATATCAAACGCACTGTGGAATGTTGAAAACACCAGAAAACGTGTTTTTCGCATCAAATAGCACGAAAACAGCGATATCGGTGATTCTACAGTTGTCACAGAAGAATCATGAGGATTATCACTGAGAATGCATATGTCAGCTGGAAACCCAACGAAACCGAAGATATCGCCGCATCCGCATGTCAAACGCACTGTGGAGTGCTGAACACACGAGAAAACGAGTTTTTCGCATTAAATAGCACAAAAACAGCGATTTCTGGGATTCTGCAAACTTCTCACAGAAGAATATCCGAGATTATCGTAGAAAATGCATGTCTCAGCTGGAAACTCCACGAAAACGAAGATATCGCAGTTTCGGCATATCAAACGCACTGTGGAGTGCTGAAGACACCAGAAAACGTGTTTTTCGCATTCAATAGCACGAAAACAGCGATTTCGGTGATTCTGCACACTTGTCACAGAAGAATCATGAAGATTATCACTGAAAATGCACATCTCATCTGGAAACCCAACGAAACCGAAGATATTGCAGTTTCCGCATGTCAAACGCACTGTGGAGTGCTGAAAACACCACAAAATTTGTTTTTCGTATTCAATAGCACGAAAACAGCGATTTCGGTGATTCTGCACACTTGTCACAGAAGAATCATGAAGATTATCACTGAAAATGCATATCTCATCTGGGAATCCAACGAGCCCGTAGATATCGCAGTTTCCGCATATCAAACGCACTGTCGAGTGCCCATCAAACGAGAAAACGCGTTTTTCGCATTAAATAGCACGAAAACAGCGATACCGGTGATTCTGCATGCTTCTCACAGAAGAATACCCAAGATTATCGTAGAAAATGCATGTCTCAACTGGAAACCCAACGAAACCGAAGATATTGCAGTTGCCGCATGTCAAACGCACTGTGGAGTGCTGAAAACACCACAAAACGTGTTTTTCGAATTCAATAGCACGAAAACAGCGATTTCGGTGATTCTGCATACTTCTCGCAGAAGGATATCCAAGATCATCGTAGAAAATGCATGTCTCAGTTGGAAACCCCACGAAACCGAAGATGTTGCAGTTTCCGCATGTCAAACGCACTGTGGAGTGCTGAAAACACCACAAAACGTGTTTTTCGCATTCAATAGCACGAAAACCGCGATTTCGGTGATTCTACACTTGTCACAGAAGAATCATGAGGATTATCACTGAAAATGCATATGTCAGCTGGAAACCCAACGAAACCGAAGATATCGCCGTATCCGCATATCAAACGCACTGTGGAGTGCTGAACACACGAGAAAACAAGTTTTTCGCATTAAATAGCACGAAAACAGCGATTTCTGAGATTCTGCAAACTTCTCACAGAAGAATAACAGAGATTATCGTAGAAAATGCATGTCTCAGCTGGAAACCCCACGAAAACGAAGATATCGCAGTTTCGGCATATCAAACGCACTGTGGAGTGCTGAAAACACCACAAAACGTGTTTTTCGCATTCAATAGCACGAAAACAGCGATTTCGGTGATTCTGCACACTTGTCACAGAAGAATCATGAGGATTATCACTGAAAATGCATATCTCATCTGGAAACCCAACGAAACCGAAGATGTTGCAGTTTCCGCATGTCAAACGCACTGTGGAGTGCTGAAAACACCAGAAAACGAGTTTTTCGCATTAAATAGCACGAAAACAGCGATATCGGTGATTCTACAGTTGTCATAGAAGAATCATGAAGATTATCACTGAAAATGCATAGCTCATCTGGAAACCCAACGAAACCGAAGATATTGCAGTTTCCGCATATCAAACGCACTGTGGAGTGCTGAAAACACCACAAAACGTGTTTTTCGCATTCAATAGCACGAAAACAGCGATTTCGGTGATTCTGCACACTTGTCACAGAAGAATATCCCAGATTGTCACTGAAAATGCATATCTCATCTGGAAACCCAACGAAACCGAAGATATCGCAGTTTCTGCATGTCAAACGCACTGTGGAGTGCTGAAAACACCAGAAAACGAGTTTTTCGCATTAAATAGCACGAAAACAGCGATTTCGGTGATTCTACAGTTGTCACAGAAGAATCATGAAGATTATCACTGAAAATGCATAGCTCATCGGGAAACCCAACGAAACCGAAGATATTGCAGTTTCCGCATATCAAACACACTGTGGAGTGCTGAAAACACCACGAAACGTGTTTTTCGCATTCAATAGCACGAAAACCGCGATTTCGGTGATTCTGCACACTTGTCACAGAAGAATCATGAAGATTATCACTGAAAATGCATATCTCATCTGGGAACCCAACGAGCCCGTAGATATCGCAGTTTCCGCATATCAAACGCACTGTGGAGTGCCCATCAAACGAGAAAACGCGTTTTTCGCATTAAATAGCACGAAAACAGCGATACCGGTGATTCTGCATGCTTCTCACAGAAGAATACCCAAGATTATCGTAGAAAATGCATGTCTCAACTGGAAACCCCACGAAAACGAAGATATCGCAGTTTCCGCATATCAAACGCACTGTGGAGTGCTGAAAACACCAGAAAACGTGTTTTTTGCATTCAATAGCACGAAAACAGCGATTTCGGTGAATCTGCACACTTGTCACAGAAGCATCTCGAATATTATCACTGAAAATGCATATCTTAGCTGGAAACCCCACGAAAACGAAGATATCGCAGTTTCCGCATGTCAAACGCACTGTGGAGTGCTGAAAACACCAGAAAACGAGTTTTTCGCATTAAATAGCACGAAAACAGCGATTTCGGTGATTCTACAGATGTCACAGAAGAATCATGAAGATTATCACTGAAAATGCATAGCTCATCTGGAAACCCAACGAAACCGAAGATATTGCAGTTTCCGCATATCAAACGCACTGTGGAGTGCTGAAAACACCACAAAACGTGTTTTTCGCATTCAATAGCACGAAAACAGCGATTTCGGTGATTCTGCACACTTGTCACAGAAGAATCATGAAGATTATCACTGAAAATGCATATCTCATCTCGAAACCCAACGAAACCGAAGATATTGCAGTTTCCGCATGTCAAACGCACTGTGGAGTGCTGAAAACACCAGAAAACGAGTTTTTCGCATTAAATAGCCCGAAAACAGCGATTTCGGTGATTCTACAGTTGTCACAGAAGAATCATGAAGATTATCACTGAAAATGCATAGCTCATCTGGAAACCCAACGAAACCGAAGATATTGCAGTTTCCGCATGTCAAACGCACTGTGGAATGTTGAAAACACCAGACAACGTGTTTTTCGCATTAAATAGCACGAAAACAGCGATTTCGGTGATTCTACACTTGTCACAGAAGAATCATGAAGATTATCACTGAAATTGCATATGTCAGCTGGAAACCCAACGAAAACGAAGATATCGCTGTATCCGCATGTCAAACGCACTGTGGAGTGCTGAAAACACCAGCAAACGAGTTTTTCGCATTAAATAGCATGAAAACAGCGATTTCGGTGATTCTACAGTTGTCACAGAAGAATCATGAAGATTATCACTGAAAATGCATAGCTCATCTGGAAACCCAACGAAACCGAAGATATTGCAGTTTCCGCATATCAAACGCACTGTGGAGTGCTGAAAACACCACAAAACGTGTTTTTCGCATTCAATAACACGAAAACAGCGATTTTGGTGATTCTGCACACTTGTCACAGAAGAATATCCAAGATTGTCACTGAAAATGCATATCTCATCTGGAAACCTAACGAAACCGAAGATATCGCAGTTTCCGCATGTCAAACGCACTGTGGAGTGCTGAAAACACCAGAAAACGATTTTTCGCATTAAATAGCACGAAAACAGCGATTTCGGTTATTCTGCAAACCTCTCACAGAAGAATATCCGAGATTATCGTAGAAAATGCATGTCTCAGCTGGAAACCCCACGAAAACGAAGATATCGCAGTTTCGGCATATCAAATGCACTGTGAAGTGCTGAAAACACCAGAAAACGTGTTTTTCGCATTCAATAGCACGAAAACAGCGATTTCGGTGATTCTGCACACTTGTCACAGAAGAATCATGCGGATTATCACTGAAAATGCATATCTCATCTGGAAACCCAACGAAACCGAAGATATTGCTGTTTCCGCATGTCAAACGCACTGTGGAGTGCTGAAAACACCACAAAACGTGTTATTGGCATTCAATAGCACGAAAACAGCGATTTCGGTGATTCTGCACACTTGTCACAGAAGAATATCCAAGATTGTCACTGAAAATGCATATCTCATCTGGAAACCCAACGAAACCGAAGATATCGCAGTTTCTGCATGTCAAACGCACTGTGGAGTGCTGAAAACACCAGAAAACGAGTTTTTCACATTAAATAGCACGAAAACAGCGATTTCGGTGATTCTACAGTTGTCATAGAAGAATCATGAAGATTATCACTGAAAATGCATAGCTCATCTGGAAACCCAACGAAACCGAAGATATTGCAGTTTCCGCATATCAAACGCACTGTGGAGTGCTGAAAACACCACAAAACGTGTTTTTCGCATTCAATAGCACGAAAACAGCGATTTCGGTGATTCTGCACACTTGTCACAGAAGAATATCCCAGATTGTCACTGAAAATGCATATCTCATCTGGAAACCCAACGAAACCGAAGATATCGCAGTTTCTGCATGTCAAACGCACTGTGGAGTGCTGAAAACACCAGAAAACGAGTTTTTCGCATTAAATAGCACGAAAACAGCGATTTCGGTGATTCTACAGTTGTCACAGAAGAATCATGAAGATTATCACTGAAAATGCATAGCTCATCGGGAAACCCAACGAAACCGAAGATATTGCAGTTTCCGCATATCAAACGCACTGTGGAGTGCTGAAAACACCACGAAACGTGTTTTTCGCATTCAATAGCACGAAAACCGCGATTTCGGTGATTCTGCACACTTGTCACAGAAGAATCATGAAGATTATCACTGAAAATGCACATCTCATCTGGAAACCCAACGAAACCGAAGATATTGCAGTTTCCGCATGTCAAACGCACTGTGGAGTGCTGAAAACACCACAAAAGTTGTTTTTCGTATTCAATAGCACGAAAACAGCGATTTGGGTGTTTCTGCACACTTGTCACAGAAGCATCTCGAATATTATCACTGAAAATGCATATCTTAGCTCGAAACCCAGCGAACCCGTAGATATCGCAGTTTCCGCATATCAAACGCACTGTGGAGTGCCCATCACACGAGAAAACGCGTTTTTCGCATTAAATAGCACGAAAACAGCGATACCGGTGATTCTGCATACTTCTCACAGAAGAATACCCAAGATTATCGTAGAAAATGCATGTCTCACCTGGAAACCCCACGAAAACGAAGATATCGCAGTTTCCGCATATAAAACGCACTGTGAAGTGCTCAAAACACCAGAAAACGTGTTTTTCGCATTAAATAGCACGAAAACAGCGATTTCGGTGATTCTACACTTGTCACAGAAGAATCATGAAGATTATCACTGAAATTGCATATGTCAGCTGGATACCCAACGAAACCGAAGATATCGCTGTATCCGAATGTCAAACGCACTGTGGAGTGCTCAAAACACCAGATAACGTGTTTCTCGCATTCAATAGCACGAAAACAGCGATTTCGGTGATTCTGCATACTTCTCGCAGAAGGATATCCAAGATCATCGTAGAAAATGCATGTCTCAGTTGGAAACCCCACGAAAACGAAGATATCGCAGTATCCGCATGTCAAACGCACTGTGGATTGCTGAAAACACCAGAAAACGTGTTTGTCGCATTCAATACACGAAAACAGCGATTTCGGTGTTTCTGCACACTTGTCACAGAAGCATCTCGAATATTATCACTGAAAATGCATATCTTAGCTCGAAACCCAGCGAACCCGTAGATATCGCAGTTTCCGCATATCAAACGCACTGTGGAATGTTGAAAACACCAGAAAACGTGTTTTTCGCATCAAATAGCACGAAAACAGCGATATCGGTGATTCTACAGTTGTCACAGAAGAATCATGAGGATTATCACTGAGAATGCATATGTCAGCTGGAAACCCAACGAAACCGAAGATATCGCCGCATCCGCATGTCAAACGCACTGTGGAGTGCTGAACACACGAGAAAACGAGTTTTTCGCATTAAATAGCACAAAAACAGCGATTTCTGGGATTCTGCAAACTTCTCACAGAAGAATATCCGAGATTATCGTAGAAAATGCATGTCTCAGCTGGAAACTCCACGAAAACGAAGATATCGCAGTTTCGGCATATCAAACGCACTGTGGAGTGCTGAAGACACCAGAAAACGTGTTTTTCGCATTCAATAGCACGAAAACAGCGATTTCGGTGATTCTGCACACTTGTCACAGAAGAATATCCAAGATTGTCACTGAAAATGCATATCTCATCTGGAAACCCAACAAAACCGAAGATATCGCAGTTTCCGCATATCAAACGCATTGTGGAGTGCTGAAAACACCAGAAAACGAGTTTTTCGCATTAAATAGCACGAAAACAGCGATTTCGGTGATTCTACACTTGTCACAGAAGAATCATGAAGATTATAACTGAAACTGCATATCTCATCTGGAAACCCAACGAAACCGAAGATATTGCTGTTTCCGCATGTCAAACGCACTGTGGAGTGCTGAAAACACCACAAAAGGTGTTTTTCGCATTAAATAGCACGAAAACAGCGATTTCGGTGATTCTACAGTTGTCACAGAAGAATCATGAAGATTATCACTGAAAATGCATAGCTCATCTGGAAACCCAACGAAACCGAAGATGTTGCAGTTACCGCATGTCAAACGCACTGTGGAGTGCTGAAAACACCACAAAAGGTGTTTTTCGCATCCAATAGCACGAAAACAGCGATTTCAGTGATTCTGCACACTTGTCACAGAAGAATCATGAAGATTATCACTGAAAATGCATATCTCATCTGGAAACCCAACGAAACCGAAGATATTGCAGTTTCCGCATGTCAAACGCACTGTGGAGTGCTGAAAACACCAGAAAACGAGTTTTTCGCATTAAATAGCACGAAAACAGCGATTTCGGTGATTCTACAGTTGTCACAGAAGAATCATTAAGATTATCACTGAAAATGCATAGCTCATCTGGAAACCCAACGAAACCGAAGATATTGCAGTTTCCGCATATCAAACGCACTGTGGAGTGCTGAAAACACCACAAAACGTGTTTTTCGCATTCAATAGCACGAAAACAGCGATTTCGGTGATTCTGCACACTTGTCACAGAAGAATATCCAAAATTGTCACTGAAAATGCATATCTCATCTGGAAACACAACGAAACCGAAGATATCGCAGTTTCCGCAGATCAAACGCACTGTGGAATGTTGAAAACACCAGACAACGTGTTTTTCGCATTAAATAGCACGAAAACAGCGATTTCGGTGATTCCACACTTGTCACAGAAGAATCATGAAGACTATCACTGAAATTGCATATGTCAGCTGGAAACCCAACGAAAACGAAGATATCGCTGTATCCGCATGTCAAACGCACTGTGGAGTGCTGAAAACACCAGCAAACGAGTTTTTCGCATTAGATAGCACGAAAACAGCGATTTCGGTGATTCTACACTTGTCACAGAAGAATCATTAAGATTATCACTGAAAATGCATAGCTCATCTGGAAACCCAACGAAACCGAAGATATTGCAGTTTCCGCATATCAAACGCACTGTGGAGTTCTGAAAACACCACAAAACGTGTTTTTCGCATTCAATAGCACGAAAACAGCGATTTCGGTGATTCTGCACACTTGTCACAGAAGAATATCCAAGATTGTCACTGAAAATGCATATCTCATCTGGAAACCCAACGAAACCGAAGATATTGCAGTTTCCGCATGTCAAACGCACTGTGGAATGCTGAAAACGCCACAAAACGTGTTTTTCTCATTCAATAGCACGAAAACAGCGATTTCGGTGATTCTGCACACTTGTCACAGAAGCATCTCGAATATTATCACTGAAAATGCATATCTTAGCTCGAAACCCAGCGAACCCGTAGATATCGCAGTTTCCGCATATCAAACGCACTGTGGAATGTTGAAAACACCAGAAAACTTGTTTTTCGCATCAAATAGCACGAAAACA
The DNA here is from genome assembly GCA_951804975.1 of Anthophora plumipes. Taxonomy (NCBI): domain Eukaryota; kingdom Metazoa; phylum Arthropoda; class Insecta; order Hymenoptera; family Apidae; genus Anthophora; species Anthophora plumipes. The sequence goes on along the minus strand of OX638123.1, from coordinate 8,984,900 downwards.
GCGATATCGGTGATTCTACAGTTGTCACAGAAGAATCATGAGGATTATCACTGAGAATGCATATGTCAGCTGGAAACCCAACGAAACCGAAGATATCGCCGCATCCGCATGTCAAACGCACTGTGGAGTGCTGAACACACGAGAAAACGAGTTTTTCGCATTAAATAGCACAAAAACAGCGATTTCTGGGATTCTGCATACTTCTCGCAGAAGGATATCCAAGATCATCGTAGAAAATGCATGTCTCAGTTGGAAACCCCACGAAAACGAAGATATCGCAGTATCCGCATGTCAAACGCACTGTGGATTGCTGAAAACACCAGAAAACGTGATTGTCGCATTCAATACACGAAAACAGCGATTTCGGTGTTTCTGCACACTTGTCACAGAAGCATCTCGAATATTATCACTGAAAATGCATAGCTCATCTGGAAACCCAACGAAACCGAAGATATTGCAGTTTCCGCATGTCAAACGCACTGTGGAATGTTGAAAACACCAGACAACGTGTTTTTCGCATTAAATAGCACGAAAACAGCGATTTCGGTGATTCTACACTTGTCACAGAAGAATCATGAAGATTATCACTGAAATTGCATATGTCAGCTGGAAACCCAACGAAAACGAAGATATCGCTGTATCCGCATGTCAAACGCACTGTGGAGTGCTGAAAACACCAGCAAACGAGTTTTTCGCATTAAATAGCATGAAAACAGCGATTTCGGTGATTCTACAGTTGTCACAGAAGAATCATGAAGATTATCACTGAAAATGCATAGCTCATCTGGAAACCCAACGAAACCGAAGATATTGCAGTTTCCGCATATCAAACGCACTGTGGAGTGCTGAAAACACCACAAAACGTGTTTTTCGCATTCAATAACACGAAAACAGCGATTTTGGTGATTCTGCACACTTGTCACAGAAGAATATCCAAGATTGTCACTGAAAATGCATATCTCATCTGGAAACCTAACGAAACCGAAGATATCGCAGTTTCCGCATGTCAAACGCACTGTGGAGTGCTGAAAACACCAGAAAACGATTTTTCGCATTAAATAGCACGAAAACAGCGATTTCGGTTATTCTGCAAACCTCTCACAGAAGAATATCCGAGATTATCGTAGAAAATGCATGTCTCAGCTGGAAACCCCACGAAAACGAAGATATCGCAGTTTCGGCATATCAAATGCACTGTGAAGTGCTGAAAACACCAGAAAACGTGTTTTTCGCATTCAATAGCACGAAAACAGCGATTTCGGTGATTCTGCACACTTGTCACAGAAGAATCATGCGGATTATCACTGAAAATGCATATCTCATCTGGAAACCCAACGAAACCGAAGATATTGCTGTTTCCGCATGTCAAACGCACTGTGGAGTGCTGAAAACACCACAAAACGTGTTATTGGCATTCAATAGCACGAAAACAGCGATTTCGGTGATTCTGCACACTTGTCACAGAAGAATATCCAAGATTGTCACTGAAAATGCATATCTCATCTGGAAACCCAACGAAACCGAAGATATCGCAGTTTCTGCATGTCAAACGCACTGTGGAGTGCTGAAAACACCAGAAAACGAGTTTTTCACATTAAATAGCACGAAAACAGCGATTTCGGTGATTCTACAGTTGTCATAGAAGAATCATGAAGATTATCACTGAAAATGCATAGCTCATCTGGAAACCCAACGAAACCGAAGATATTGCAGTTTCCGCATATCAAACGCACTGTGGAGTGCTGAAAACACCACAAAACGTGTTTTTCGCATTCAATAGCACGAAAACAGCGATTTCGGTGATTCTGCACACTTGTCACAGAAGAATATCCCAGATTGTCACTGAAAATGCATATCTCATCTGGAAACCCAACGAAACCGAAGATATCGCAGTTTCTGCATGTCAAACGCACTGTGGAGTGCTGAAAACACCAGAAAACGAGTTTTTCGCATTAAATAGCACGAAAACAGCGATTTCGGTGATTCTACAGTTGTCACAGAAGAATCATGAAGATTATCACTGAAAATGCATAGCTCATCGGGAAACCCAACGAAACCGAAGATATTGCAGTTTCCGCATATCAAACGCACTGTGGAGTGCTGAAAACACCACGAAACGTGTTTTTCGCATTCAATAGCACGAAAACCGCGATTTCGGTGATTCTGCACACTTGTCACAGAAGAATCATGAAGATTATCACTGAAAATGCACATCTCATCTGGAAACCCAACGAAACCGAAGATATTGCAGTTTCCGCATGTCAAACGCACTGTGGAGTGCTGAAAACACCACAAAAGTTGTTTTTCGTATTCAATAGCACGAAAACAGCGATTTGGGTGTTTCTGCACACTTGTCACAGAAGCATCTCGAATATTATCACTGAAAATGCATATCTTAGCTCGAAACCCAGCGAACCCGTAGATATCGCAGTTTCCGCATATCAAACGCACTGTGGAGTGCCCATCACACGAGAAAACGCGTTTTTCGCATTAAATAGCACGAAAACAGCGATACCGGTGATTCTGCATACTTCTCACAGAAGAATACCCAAGATTATCGTAGAAAATGCATGTCTCACCTGGAAACCCCACGAAAACGAAGATATCGCAGTTTCCGCATATAAAACGCACTGTGAAGTGCTCAAAACACCAGAAAACGTGTTTTTCGCATTAAATAGCACGAAAACAGCGATTTCGGTGATTCTACACTTGTCACAGAAGAATCATGAAGATTATCACTGAAATTGCATATGTCAGCTGGATACCCAACGAAACCGAAGATATCGCTGTATCCGAATGTCAAACGCACTGTGGAGTGCTCAAAACACCAGATAACGTGTTTCTCGCATTCAATAGCACGAAAACAGCGATTTCGGTGATTCTGCATACTTCTCGCAGAAGGATATCCAAGATCATCGTAGAAAATGCATGTCTCAGTTGGAAACCCCACGAAAACGAAGATATCGCAGTATCCGCATGTCAAACGCACTGTGGATTGCTGAAAACACCAGAAAACGTGTTTGTCGCATTCAATACACGAAAACAGCGATTTCGGTGTTTCTGCACACTTGTCACAGAAGCATCTCGAATATTATCACTGAAAATGCATATCTTAGCTCGAAACCCAGCGAACCCGTAGATATCGCAGTTTCCGCATATCAAACGCACTGTGGAATGTTGAAAACACCAGAAAACGTGTTTTTCGCATCAAATAGCACGAAAACAGCGATATCGGTGATTCTACAGTTGTCACAGAAGAATCATGAGGATTATCACTGAGAATGCATATGTCAGCTGGAAACCCAACGAAACCGAAGATATCGCCGCATCCGCATGTCAAACGCACTGTGGAGTGCTGAACACACGAGAAAACGAGTTTTTCGCATTAAATAGCACAAAAACAGCGATTTCTGGGATTCTGCAAACTTCTCACAGAAGAATATCCGAGATTATCGTAGAAAATGCATGTCTCAGCTGGAAACTCCACGAAAACGAAGATATCGCAGTTTCGGCATATCAAACGCACTGTGGAGTGCTGAAGACACCAGAAAACGTGTTTTTCGCATTCAATAGCACGAAAACAGCGATTTCGGTGATTCTGCACACTTGTCACAGAAGAATATCCAAGATTGTCACTGAAAATGCATATCTCATCTGGAAACCCAACAAAACCGAAGATATCGCAGTTTCCGCATATCAAACGCATTGTGGAGTGCTGAAAACACCAGAAAACGAGTTTTTCGCATTAAATAGCACGAAAACAGCGATTTCGGTGATTCTACACTTGTCACAGAAGAATCATGAAGATTATAACTGAAACTGCATATCTCATCTGGAAACCCAACGAAACCGAAGATATTGCTGTTTCCGCATGTCAAACGCACTGTGGAGTGCTGAAAACACCACAAAAGGTGTTTTTCGCATTAAATAGCACGAAAACAGCGATTTCGGTGATTCTACAGTTGTCACAGAAGAATCATGAAGATTATCACTGAAAATGCATAGCTCATCTGGAAACCCAACGAAACCGAAGATGTTGCAGTTACCGCATGTCAAACGCACTGTGGAGTGCTGAAAACACCACAAAAGGTGTTTTTCGCATCCAATAGCACGAAAACAGCGATTTCAGTGATTCTGCACACTTGTCACAGAAGAATCATGAAGATTATCACTGAAAATGCATATCTCATCTGGAAACCCAACGAAACCGAAGATATTGCAGTTTCCGCATGTCAAACGCACTGTGGAGTGCTGAAAACACCAGAAAACGAGTTTTTCGCATTAAATAGCACGAAAACAGCGATTTCGGTGATTCTACAGTTGTCACAGAAGAATCATTAAGATTATCACTGAAAATGCATAGCTCATCTGGAAACCCAACGAAACCGAAGATATTGCAGTTTCCGCATATCAAACGCACTGTGGAGTGCTGAAAACACCACAAAACGTGTTTTTCGCATTCAATAGCACGAAAACAGCGATTTCGGTGATTCTGCACACTTGTCACAGAAGAATATCCAAAATTGTCACTGAAAATGCATATCTCATCTGGAAACACAACGAAACCGAAGATATCGCAGTTTCCGCAGATCAAACGCACTGTGGAATGTTGAAAACACCAGACAACGTGTTTTTCGCATTAAATAGCACGAAAACAGCGATTTCGGTGATTCCACACTTGTCACAGAAGAATCATGAAGACTATCACTGAAATTGCATATGTCAGCTGGAAACCCAACGAAAACGAAGATATCGCTGTATCCGCATGTCAAACGCACTGTGGAGTGCTGAAAACACCAGCAAACGAGTTTTTCGCATTAGATAGCACGAAAACAGCGATTTCGGTGATTCTACACTTGTCACAGAAGAATCATTAAGATTATCACTGAAAATGCATAGCTCATCTGGAAACCCAACGAAACCGAAGATATTGCAGTTTCCGCATATCAAACGCACTGTGGAGTTCTGAAAACACCACAAAACGTGTTTTTCGCATTCAATAGCACGAAAACAGCGATTTCGGTGATTCTGCACACTTGTCACAGAAGAATATCCAAGATTGTCACTGAAAATGCATATCTCATCTGGAAACCCAACGAAACCGAAGATATTGCAGTTTCCGCATGTCAAACGCACTGTGGAATGCTGAAAACGCCACAAAACGTGTTTTTCTCATTCAATAGCACGAAAACAGCGATTTCGGTGATTCTGCACACTTGTCACAGAAGCATCTCGAATATTATCACTGAAAATGCATATCTTAGCTCGAAACCCAGCGAACCCGTAGATATCGCAGTTTCCGCATATCAAACGCACTGTGGAATGTTGAAAACACCAGAAAACTTGTTTTTCGCATCAAATAGCACGAAAACAGCGATATCGGTGATTCTACAGTTGTCACAGAAGAATCATGAGGATTATCACTGAGAATGCATATGTCAGCTGGAAACCCAACGAAACCGAAGATATCGCCGCATCCGCATGTCAAACGCACTGTGGAGTGCTGAACACACGAGAAAACGAGTTTTTCGCATTAAATAGCACAAAAACAGCGATTTCTGGGATTCTGCATACTTCTCGCAGAAGGATATCCAAGATCATCGTAGAAAATGCATGTCTCAGTTGGAAACCCCACGAAAACGAAGATATCGCAGTATCCGCATGTCAAACGCACTGTGGATTGCTGAAAACACCAGAAAACGTGATTGTCGCATTCAATACACGAAAACAGCGATTTCGGTGTTTCTGCACACTTGTCACAGAAGCATCTCGAATATTATCACTGAAAATGCATATCTTAGCTCGAAACCCAGCGAACCCGTAGATATCGCAGTTTCCGCATATCAAACGCACTGTGGAATGTTGAAAACACCAGAAAACGTGTTTTTCGCATCAAATAGCACGAAAACAGCGATATCGGTGATTCTACAGTTGTCACAGAAGAATCATGAGGATTATCACTGAGAATGCATATGTCATCTGGAAACCCAACGAAACCGAAGATATCGCCGCATCCGCATGTCAAACGCACTGTGGAGTGCTGAACACACGAGAAAACGAGTTTTTCGCATTAAATAGCACAAAAACAGCGATTTCTGGGATTCTGCAAACTTCTCACAGAAGAATATTCGAGATTATCGTAGAAAATGCATGTCTCAGCTGGAAACTCCACGAAAACGAAGATATCGCAGTTTCGGCATATCAAACGCACTGTGGAGTGCTGAAGACACCAGAAAACGTGTTTTTCGCATTCAATAGCACGAAAACAGCGATTTCGGTGATTCTGCACACTTGTCACAGAAGAATATCCAAGATTGTCACTGAAAATGCATATCTCATCTGGAAACCCAACAAAACCGAAGATATCGTAGTTTCCGCATATCAAACGCATTGTGGAGTGCTGAAAACACCAGAAAACGAGTTTTTCGCATTAAATAGCACGAAAACAGCGATTTCGGTGATTCTACACTTGTCACAGAAGAATCATGAAGATTATAACTGAAACTGCATATCTCATCTGGAAACCCAACGAAACCGAAGATATTGCAGTTTCCGCATGTCAAACGCACTGTGGAGTGCTGAAAACACCAGAAAACGAGTTTTTCGCATTAAATAGCACGAAAACAGCGATTTCGGTGATTCTACAGTTGTCACAGAAGAATCATTAAGATTATCACTGAAAATGCATAGCTCATCTGGAAACCCAACGAAACCGAAGATATTGCAGTTTCCGCATATCAAACGCACTGTGGAGTGCTGAAAACACCACAAAACGTGTTTTTCGCATTCAATAGCACGAAAACAGCGATTTCGGTGATTCTGCACACTTGTCACAGAAGAATATCCAAGATTGTCACTGAAAATGCATATCTCATCTGGAAACCCAACAAAACCGAAGATATCGCAGTTTCCGCATATCAAACGCATTGTGGAGTGCTGAAAACACCAGAAAACGAGTTTTTCGCATTAAATAGCACGAAAACAGCGATTTCGGTGATTCTACACTTGTCACAGAAGAATCATGAAGATTATCACTGAAAATGCATATCTTAGCTCGAAACCCAGCGAACCCGTAGATATCGCAGTTTCCGCATATCAAACGCACTGTGGAGTGCCCATCACACGAGAAAACGCGTTTTTCGCATTAAATAGCACGAAAACAGCGATACCGGTGATTCTGCATACTTCTCACAGAAGAATACCCAAGATTATCGTAGAAAATGCATGTCTCAACTGCAAACCCCACGAAAACGAAGATATCGCAGTTTCCGCATATCAAACGCACTGTGAAGTGCTGAAAACACCAGAAAACGTGTTTTTCGCTTTAAATAGCACGAAAACAGCGATTTCGGTTATTCTGCATGCTTGTCACAGAAGAAACTCGAAGATTATTACAGAAAATGCATGTCTTAGCTGGCAACCACACGAAAACAAAGATATCGCTGTATCAGCGTACCAAACGCACTGTGGGGTGCAGAAAATACCAGAAAACGTGTTTTTTGCATTCAATAGCACGAAAACAGCGATTTCGGTGATTCTACAGTTGTCACAGAAGAATCATTAAGATTATCACTGAAAATGCATAGCTCATCTGGAAACCCAACGAAACCGAAGATATTGCAGTTTCCGCATATCAAACGCACTGTGGAGTGCTGAAAACACCACAAAACGTGTTTTTCGCATTCAATAGCACGAAAACAGCGATTTCGGTGATTCTGCACACTTGTCACAGAAGCATCTCGAATATTATCACCGAAAATGCATATCTTAGCTCGAAACCCAGCGAACCCGTAGATATCGCAGTTTCCGCATGTCAAACGCACTGTGGAGTGCTGAAAACACCAGAAAACGAGTTTTTCGCATTAAATAGCACGAAAACAGCGATTTCGGTGATTCTACACTTGTCACAGAAGAATCATGAAGATTATCACTGAAACTGCATATCTCATCTGGAAACCCAACGAAACCGAAGATATTGCAGTTTCCGCATGTCAAACGCACTGTGGAGTGCTGAAAACACCAGAAAACGAGTTTTTCGCATTAAATAGCACGAAAACAGCGATTTCGGTGATTCTACAGTTGTCACAGAAGAATCATGAAGATTATCACTGAAAATGCATAGCTCATCTGGAAACCCAACGAAACCGAAGATGTTGCAGTTTCCGCATGTCAAACGCACTGTGGAGTGCTGAAAACACCACAAAAGGTGTTTTTCGCATCCAATAGCACGAAAACAGCGATTTCAGTGATTCTGCACACTTGTCACAGAAGAATCATGAAGATTATCACTGAAAATGCATATCTCATCTGGAAACCCAACGAAACCGAAGATATTGCAGTTTCCGCATGTTAAACGCACTGTGGAGTGCTGAAAACACCACAAAACGTGTTTTTCGCATTCAATAGCACGAAAACAGCGATTTCGGTGATTCTGCACACTTGTCACAGAAGAATATCCAAGATTGTCACTGAAAATGCATATCTCATCTGGAAACCCAACAAAACCGAAGATATCGCAGTTTCCGCATATCAAACGCATTGTGGAGTGCTGAAAACACCAGAAAACGAGTTTTTCGCATTAAATAGCACGAAAACAGCGATTTCGGTGATTCTACACTTGTCACAGAAGAATCATGAAGATTATCACTGAAACTGCATATCTCATCTGGAAACCCAACGAAACCGAAGATATTGCAGTTTCCGCATGTCAAACGCACTGTGGAGTGCTGAAAACACCAGAAAACGAGTTTTTCGCATTCAATAGCACGAAAACAGCGATTTCAGTGATTCTGCACACTTGTCACGGAAGAATCATGAAGATTATCACTGAAAATGCATATCTCATCTGGAAACCCAACGAAACCGAAGATATTGCAGTTTCCGCATGTCAAACGCACTGTGGAATGCTGAAAACGCCACAAAACGTGTTTTTCGCATTCAATAGCACGAAAACAGCGATTTCGGTGATTCTGCACCCTTGTCACAGAAGAATATCCAAAATTGTCACTGAAAATGCATATCTCATCTGGAAACACAACGAAACCGAAGATATCGCAGTTTCCGCAGATCAAACGCACTGTGGAATGTTGAAAACACCAGACAACGTGTTTTTCGCATTAAATAGCACGAAAACAGCGATTTCGGTGATTCCACACTTGTCACAGAAGAATCATGAAGACTATCACTGAAATTGCATATGTCAGCTGGAAACCCAACGAAAACGAAGATATCGCTGTATCCGCATGTCAAACGCACTGTGGAGTGCTGAAAACACCAGCAAACGAGTTTTTCGCATTAGATAGCACGAAAACAGCGATTTCGGTGATTCTACACTTGTCACAGAAGAATCATGAAGATTATAACTGAAAATGCATATCTTAGCTGGAAACTCAACGAAACCGAGAATATCGCTGTATCCGAATGTCAAACGCACTGTGGAATGTTGAAAACACCAGAAAACGTGTTTTTCGCATTAAATAGCACGAAAACAGCGATTTCGGGGATTCTGCATACTCCTCGCAGAAGCATATCCAAGATTCTCGTAGAAAATGCATATCTCAAATGGAAACCCAACGAAACCGAAGATACCGCAGTTTCCGCATATCAAACGCAATGTGGAGTGCTCAAAACACCAGAAAACGTGTTTTTCGCATTCAATAGCACGAAAACAGCGATTTCGGTGATTCTACACACTTGTCACAGAAGAATATCCAAGATTGTCACTGAAAATGCATATCTCATCTTGAAACCCAACGAAACCGAAGATATCGCAGTTTCCGCATATCAAACGCACTGCGGAATGTTGAAAAAACCAGAAAACGTGTTTGTCGCATTCAATAGCACGAAAACAGCGATTTCGGTGTTTCTGCACACTTGTCACAGAAGCATCTCGAATATTATCACTGAAAATGCACATCTTAGCACGAAACCCAGCGAACCCGTAGATATCGCAGTTTCCGCATTTCAAACGCACTGTGGAGTGCCCATCACACGAGAAAACGCGTTTTTGCATTAAATAGCACGAAAACAGCGATACCGGTGATTCTGCATACTTCTCACAGAAGAATACCCAAGATTATCGTAGAAAATGCATGTCTCAACTGCAAACCCCACGAAAACGAAGATATCGCAGTTTCCGCATATCAAACGCACTGTGAAGTGCTGAAAACACCAGAAAACGTGTTTTTCGCTTTAAATAGCACGAAAACAGCGATTTCGGTTATTCTGCATGCTTGTCACAGAAGAAACTCGAAGATTATTACAGAAAATGCATGTCTTAGCTGGCAACCACACGAAAACAAAGATATCGCTGTATCAGCGTACCAAACGCACTGTGGGGTGCAGAAAATACCAGAAAACGTGTTTTTTGCATTCAATAGCACGAAAACAGCGATTTGGGTGTTTCTGCACACTTGTCACAGAAGCATCTCGAATATTATCACTGAAAATGCATATCTTAGCTCGAAACCCAGCGAACCCGTAGATATCGCAGTTTCCGCATATCAAACGCACTGTGGAGTGCCCATCACACGAGAAAACGCGTTTTTCGCATTAAATAGCACGAAAACAGCGATACCGGTGATTCTGCATACTTCTCACAGAAGAATACCCAAGATTATCGTAGAAAATGCATGTCTCAACTGGAAACCCCACGAAAACGAAGATATCGCAGTTTCCGCATATAAAACGCACTGTGAAGTGCTCAAAACACCAGAAAACGTGTTTTTCGCATTAAATAGCACGAAAACAGCGATTTCGGTGATTCTACACTTGTCACAGAAGAATCATGAAGATTATCACTGAAATTGCATATGTCAGCTGGATACCCAACGAAACCGAAGATATCGCTGTATCCGAATGTCAAACGCACTGTGGAGTGCTCAAAACACCAGATAACGTGTTTCTCGCATTCAATAGCACGAAAACAGCGATTTCGGTGATTCTGCATACTTCTCGCAGAAGGATATCCAAGATCATCGTAGAAAATGCATGTCTCAGTTGGAAACCCCACGAAAACGAAGATATCGCAGTATCCGCATGTCAAACGCACTGTGGATTGCTGAAAACACCAGAAAACGTGTTTGTCGCATTCAATACACGAAAACAGCGATTTCGGTGTTTCTGCACACTTGTCACAGAAGCATCTCGAATATTATCACTGAAAATGCATATCTTAGCTCGAAACCCAGCGAACCCGTAGATATCGCAGTTTCCGCATATCAAACGCACTGTGGAATGTTGAAAACACCAGAAAACGTGTTTTTCGCATCAAATAGCACGAAAACAGCGATATCGGTGATTCTACAGTTGTCACAGAAGAATCATGAGGATTATCACTGAGAATGCATATGTCAGCTGGAAACCCAACGAAACCGAAGATATCGCCGCATCCGCATGTCAAACGCACTGTGGAGTGCTGAACACACGAGAAAACGAGTTTTTCGCATTAAATAGCACAAAAACATCGATTTCTGGGATTCTGCAAACTTCTCACAGAAGAATATCCGAGATTATCGTAGAAAATGCATGTCTCAGCTGGAAACTCCACGAAAACGAAGATATCGCAGTTTCGGCATATCAAACGCACTGTGGAGTGCTGAAGACACCAGAAAACGTGTTTTTCGCATTCAATAGCACGAAAACAGCGATTTCGGTGATTCTGCACACTTGTCACAGAAGAATATCCAAGATTGTCACTGAAAATGCATATCTCATCTGGAAACCCAACAAAACCGAAGATATCGCAGTTTCCGCATATCAAACGCATTGTGGAGTGCTGAAAACACCAGAAAACGAGTTTTTCGCATTAAATAGCACGAAAACAGCGATTTCGGTGATTCTACACTTGTCACAGAAGAATCATGAAGATTATCACTGAAATTGAATATGTCAGCTGGAAACCCAACGAAACCGAAGATATCGCTGTATCCGCATGTCAAACGCACTGTGGAGTGTTGAAAACACCAGAAAACGAGTTTTTCTAATTAGATAGCACGAAAACAGCGATAACGGTGATTCTGCACACTTGTCACAGAAGAATCATGAAGATTATCACTGAAAATGCATATCTCATCTGGAAACCCAACGAAACCGAAGATGTTGCAGTTTCCGCATGTCAAACGCGCTGTGGAGTGCAGAAAACACCACAAAAGGTGTTTTTCGCATTAAATAGCACGCAAACAGCGATTTCTGTGATTCTGCAAACTTCTCACAGAAGAATATCCGAGATTATCGTAGAAAATGCATGTCTCAGCTGGAAACCCCACGAAAACGAAGATATCGCAGTTTCGGCATATCAAACGCACTGTGGAGTACTGAAAACACCAGAAAACGTGTTTTTCGCATTCAATAGCACGAAAACAGCGATTTCGGTGATTCTGCATACTTCTCACAGAAGAATATCCAAGATTGTCACTGAAAATGCATATCTCATCTGGAAACCCAACGAAACCGAAGATATTGCAGTTTCCGCATGTCAAACGCACTGTGGAGTGCTGAAAACACCAGAAAACGAGTTTTTCGCATTCAATAGCACGAAAACAGCGATTTCAGTGATTCTGCACACTTGTCACGGAAGAATCATGAAGATTATCACTGAAAATGCATATCTCATCTGGAAACCCAACGAAACCGAAGATATTGCAGTTTCCGCATGTCAAACGCACTGTGGAATGCTGAAAACGCCACAAAACGTGTTTTTCGCATTCAATAGCACGAAAACAGCGATTTCGGTGATTCTGCACACTTGTCACAGAAGAATATCCAAAATTGTCACTGAAAATGCATATCTCATCTGGAAACCCAACAAAACCGAAGATATCGCAGTTTCCGCATATCAAACGCAATGTGGAGTGCTCAAAACACCAGAAAACGTGTTTTTCGCATTCAATAGCACGAAAACAGCGATTTCGGTGATTCTACACACTTGTCACAGAAGAATATCCAAGATTGTCACTGAAAATGCATATCTCATCTTGAAACCCAACGAAACCGAAGATATCGCAGTTTCCGCATATCAAACGCACTGCGGAATGTTGAAAAAACCAGAAAACGTGTTTGTCGCATTCAATAGCACGAAAACAGCGATTTCGGTGTTTCTGCACACTTGTCACAGAAGCATCTCGAATATTATCACTGAAAATGCACATCTTAGCACGAAACCCAGCGAACCCGTAGATATCGCAGTTTCCGCATTTCAAACGCACTGTGGAGTGCCCATCACACGAGAAAACGCGTTTTTGCATTAAATAGCACGAAAACAGCGATACCGGTGATTCTGCATACTTCTCACAGAAGAATACCCAAGATTATCGTAGAAAATGCATGTCTCAACTGCAAACCCCACGAAAACGAAGATATCGCAGTTTCCGCATATCAAACGCACTGTGAAGTGCTGAAAACACCAGAAAACGTGTTTTTCGCTTTAAATAGCACGAAAACAGCGATTTCGGTTATTCTGCATGCTTGTCACAGAGGAAACTCGAAGATTATTACAGAAAATGCATGTCTTAGCTGGCAACCACACGAAAACAAAGATATCGCTGTATCAGCGTACCAAACGCACTGTGGGGTGCAGAAAATACCAGAAAACGTGTTTTTTGAATTCAATAGCACGAAAACAGCGATTTGGGTGTTTCTGCACACTTGTCACAGAAGCATCTCGAATATTATCACTGAAAATGCATATCTTAGCTCGAAACCCAGCGAACCCGTAGATATCGCAGTTTCCGCATATCAAACGCACTGTGGAGTGCCCATCACACGAGAAAACGCGTTTTTCGCATTAAATAGCACGAAAACAGCGATACCGGTGATTCTGCATACTTCTCACAGAAGAATACCCAAGATTATCGTAGAAAATGCATGTCTCAACTGGAAACCCCACGAAAACGAAGATATCGCAGTTACCGCATATAAAACGCACTGTGAAGTGCTCAAAACACCAGAAAACGTGTTTTTCGCATTAAATAGCACGAAAACAGCGATTTCGGTGATTCTACACTTGTCACAGAAGAATCATGAAGATTATCACTGAAATTGCATATGTCAGCTGGATACCCAACGAAACCGAAGATATCGCTGTATCCGAATGTCAAACGCACTGTGGAGTGCTCAAAACACCAGATAACGTGTTTCTCGCATTCAATAGCACGAAAACAGCGATTTCGGTGATTCTGCATACTTCTCGCAGAAGGATATCCAAGATCATCGTAGAAAATGCATGTCTCAGTTGGAAACCCCACGAAAACGAAGATATCGCAGTATCCGCATGTCAAACGCACTGTGGATTGCTGAAAACACCAGAAAACGTGTTTGTCGCATTCAATACACGAAAACAGCGATTTCGGTGTTTCTGCACACTTTTCACAGAATCATCTCGAATATTATCACTGAAAATGCATATCTTAGCTCGAAACCCAGCGAACCCGTAGATATCGCAGTTTCCGCATATCAAACGCACAGTGGAATGTTGAAAACACCAGAAAACGTGTTTTTCGCATCAAATAGCACGAAAACAGCGATATCGGTGATTCTACAGTTGTCACAGAAGAATCATGAGGATTATCACTGAGAATGCATATGTCAGCTGGAAACCCAACGAAACCGAAGATATCGCCGCATCCGCATGTCAAACGCACTGTGGAGTGCTGAACACACGAGAAAACGAGTTTTTCGCATTAAATAGCACAAAAACAGCGATTTCTGGGATTCTGCAAACTTCTCACAGAAGAATATCCGAGATTATCGTAGAAAATGCATGTCTCAGCTGGAAACTCCACGAAAACGAAGATATCGCAGTTTCGGCATATCAAACGCACTGTGGAGTGCTGAAGACACCAGAAAACGTGTTTTTCGCATTCAATAGCACGAAAACAGCGATTTCGGTGATTCTGCACACTTGTCACAGAAGAATATCCAAGATTGTCACTGAAAATGCATATCTCATCTGGAAACCCAACAAAACCGAAGATATCGCAGTTTCCGCATATCAAACGCATTGTGGAGTGCTGAAAACACCAGAAAACGAGTTTTTCGCATTAAATAGCACGAAAACAGCGATTTCGGTGATTCTACACTTGTCACAGAAGAATCATGAAGATTATCACTGAAATTGCATATGTCAGCTGGAAACCCAACGAAACCGAAGATATCGCTGTATCCGCATGTCAAACGCACTGTGGAGTGCTGAAAACACCAGAAAACGAGTTTTTCTAATTAGATAGCACGAAAACAGCGATAACGGTGATTCTGCACACTTGTCACAGAAGAATCATGAAGATTATCACTGAAAATGCATATCTCATCTGGAAACCCAACGAAACCGAAGATGTTGCAGTTTCCGCATGTCAAACGCACTGTGGAGTGCTGAAAACACCACAAAAGGTGTTTTTCGCTTTCAATAGCACGAAAACAGCGATTTCGGTGATTCTGCACACTTGTCACAGAAGAATCATGAAGATTATCACTGAAAATGCATATCTCATCTGGAAACCCAACGAAACCGAAGATGTTGCAGTTTCCGCATGTCAAACGCGCTGTGGAGTGCAGAAAACACCACAAAAGTTGTTTTTCGCATTCAATTGCACGAAAACAGCGATTCCGGTGATTCTACACTTGTCACAGTAGAATCATGAAGATTATCACTGAAATTGCATATGTCAGCTGGAAACCCAACGAAACCGAAGATATCGCTGTACCCCATGTCAAACGCACTGTGGAGTACTGAAAACACCAGAAAACGAGTTTTTCGCATTAGATAGCACGAAAGCAGCGATTTCGGTGATTCTACACTTGTCACAGAAGAATCATGAAGGTTATAACTGAAAATGCATATCTTAGCTGGAAACCCAACGAAACCGAAAATATCGCTGTATCCGAATGTTAAACGCACTGTGGAGTACTCAAAACACCAGAGAACGTGTTTCTCGCATTCAATAGCACGAAAACAGCGATTTCGGGGATTCTGCATACTTCTCGCAGAAGGATATCCAAGATCATCGTAGAAAATGCATGTCTCAGTTGGAAACCCCACGAAAACGATGATATCGCAGTATCCGCATGCCAAACGCACTGTGGAGTGCTGAAAACACCAGACAACGTGTTTTTTGCATTCAATAGGACGAAAACAGCGATTTCGGTGAATCTGCACACTTGTCACAGAAGCATCTCGAAGATTATCACTGAAAATGCATATCTTAGCTGGAAACCCCACGAAAACGAAGATATCGCAGATTCCGCATATCCAACGCACTGTGGAATGTTGAAAACACCAGAAAACATGTTTTTCGCATCAAATAGCACGAAAACAGCGATATCGGTGATTCTACAGTTGTCACAGAAGAATCATGAGGATTATCACTGAGAATGCATATGTCAGCTGGAAACCCAACGAAACCGAAGATATCGCCGTATCCGCATGTCAAACGCACTGTGGAGTGCTGAACACACGAGAAAACGAGTTTTTCGCATTAAATAGCACGAAAACAGCGATTTCTGGGATTCTGCAAACTTCTCACAGAAGAATATCCGAGATTATCGTAGAAAATGCATGTCTCAGCTGGAAACCCCACGAAAACGAAGATATCGCAGTTTCGGCATATCAAACGCACTGTGGAGTGCTGAAAACACCAGAAAACGTGTTTTTCGCATTCAATACCACGAAAACAGCGATTTCGGTGATTCTGCACACTTGTCACAGAAGAATATCCAAGATTGTTACTGAAAATGCATATCTCATCAGGAAACCCAACGAAACCGAAGATATCGCTGTATCCGAATGTCAAACGCACTGTGGAGTGCTGAAAACACCGCAAAACGTGTTTATTGCATTAAATAGCACGAAAACAGCGATTTCGATTATTCTGCACGCTTGTCACAGGAGGCACACGAAGATTATCACTGAAAATGCATGTCTCAGCTGGCAACCCCACGAAAACGAAGATATCGCAGTTTTCGCATATCATACGCACTGTGGAATGTTGATAACACCAGAAAACGTGTTTTTCGCATTCAATAGCACGAAAACAGCGATTTCGGTATTTCTGCACACTTGTCACAGAAGAATCATGAAGATTATCACTGAAAATGCATAGCTCATCTGGAAACCCAACGAAACCGAAGGTATTGCAGTTTCCGCATGTCAAACGCACTGTGGAGTGCTGAAAACACCACAAAACGTGTTTTTCGCATTCAATAGCACGAAAACTGCGATTTCGGTGATTCTGCATACTTGTCACAGAAGAATCGTGAGGATTATCATTGAAAATGCATATGTCAGCTGGAAACCCAACGAAACCGAAGATATCGCAGTTTCCGCATATCAAACGCACTGTGGAGTGCTGAAAATACTAGAAAACGAGTTTTTCGCATTAAATAGCACGAAAACAGCGATTTCGGTGATTCTACACTTGTCACAGAAGAATCATGAACATTATAACTGAAAATGCATATCTTAGCTGGAAACACAACGAAACCGAAGATATCGCTGTATCCGCCTGTCAAACGCACTGTGGAGTGCTCAAAACACCTGAGAACGTGTTTATTGCATTAAATAGCACGAAAACAGCGATTTCGATTATTCTGCACGCTTGTCACAGGAGGCACACGAAGATTATCACTGAAAATGCATGTCTCAGCTGGCAACCCCACGAAAACGAAGATATCGCAGTTTTCGCATATCATACGCACTGTGGAATGTTGATAACACCAGAAAACGTGTTTTTCGCATTCAATAGCACGAAAACAGCGATTTCGGTATTTCTGCACACTTGTCACAGAAGAATCATGAAGATTATCACTGAAAATGCATAGCTCATCTGGAAACCCAACGAAACCGAAGGTATTGCAGTTTCCGCATGTCAAACGCACTGTGGAGTGCTGAAAACACCACAAAACGTGTTTTTCGCATTCAATAGCACGAAAACTGCGATTTCGGTGATTCTGCATACTTGTCACAGAAGAATCGTGAGGATTATCATTGAAAATGCATATGTCAGCTGGAAACCCAACGAAACCGAAGATATCGCAGTTTCCGCATATCAAACGCACTGTGGAGTGCTGAAAATACTAGAAAACGAGTTTTTCGCATTAAATAGCACGAAAACAGCGATTTCGGTGATTCTACACTTGTCACAGAAGAATCATGAACATTATAACTGAAAATGCATATCTTAGCTGGAAACACAACGAAACCGAAGATATCGCTGTATCCGCCTGTCAAACGCACTGTGGAGTGCTCAAAACACCAGATAACGTGTTTCTCGCATTCAATAGCACGAAAACAGCGATTTCGGTGATTCTGCATACTTCTCGCAGAAGGATAACCAAGATTATAGTAGAAAATGCATGTCTCAGCTGGTAACCCCACGAAAACGACGATATCGCTGTTGCCGCATATCATACGCACTGTGGAATGTTGAAAACACCAGAAAACGTGTTTTTCGCATCAAATAGCACGAAAACAGCGACTTCGGTATTTCTGCACACTTGTCACAGAAGAATCACGAAGATTATAACTGAAAATGCATATCTTTGCTGGAAACCCAACGAAACCGAAGATATCGCTGTATCCGAATGTCAAACGCACTGTGGAGTGCTGAAAACACCTGAGAACGTGTTTATTGCATTAAATAGCACGAAAACAGCGATTTCGATTATTCTGCACGCTTGTCACAGGAGACGCACGAAGATTATCACTGAAAATGCATGTCTCAGCTGGCAACCCCACGAAAACGAAGATATCGCAGTTTTCGCATATCATACGCACTGTGGAATGTTGAAAACACCAGGAAACGTGTTTTTCGCATTCAATAGCACGAAAACCGCGATTTTGGTGTTTCTGCACACTTGTCACAGAAGTATCTCGAAGATTATCACTGAAAATGCATATCTTAGCTGGAAACCCCACGAAAACGAAGATATCGCAGTTTCCGCATATCAAACGCACTGTGGAATGTTGATAACACCAGAAAACGTGTTTTTCGCATTCAATAGCACGAAAACAGCGATTTCGGTGATTCTACACTTGTCACAGAAGAATCATGTAGATTATCACTGAAATTGCATATGTCAGCTGGAAACCCAACGAAACCGAATATATCGCTGTATCCGCATGTCAAACGCACTGTGGAATGCTGAAAACCCCAGAAAACGAGTTTTTCGCATTAGATAGCTCGAAAACAGTGATTTCGGTGATTCTGCACTTGTCACAGAAGAATCATGAAGATTATAACTGAAAATGCATATATTAGCTGGAAACCCAACGAAACCGAAAATATCGCTGTATCCGAATGTCAAACGCACTGTGGAGTGCTCAAAACACCAGATAACGTGTTTCTCGCATTCAATAGCACGAAAACAGCGATTTCGGTGATTCTGCATACTTCTCGCAGAAGGATATTCAAGATCATCGTAGAAAGTGCATGTCTCAGTGGGGAAACCCCACGAAAACGAAGACATCGCAGTTTCGGCATATCAAACGCACTGTGGAGTGCTGAAAACACCAGAAAACGTGTTTTTCGCATTCCATAGCACGGAAACAGCGATTTCGGTGATTCTGCAAACTTCTCACAGAAGAATATCCGAGATTATCGTAGAAAATGCATGTCTCAGCTGGAAACACCACGAAAACGAAGATATCGCAGTTTCGGCATATCAAACGCACTGTGGAGTGCTGAAAACACCAGAAAACGTGTTTTTCGCATTCAATAGCACGAAAACAGCGATTTCGGTGATTCTACACTTGTCACAGAAGAATCATGTAGATTATCACTGAAATTGCATATGTCAGCTGGAAACCCAACGAAACCGAATATATCGCTGTATCCGCATGTCAAACGCACTGTGGAATGCTGAAAACCCCAGAAAACGAGTTTTTCGCATTAGATAGCTCGAAAACAGTGATTTCGGTGATTCTGCACTTGTCACAGAAGAATCATGAAGATTATAACTGAAAATGCATATATTAGCTGGAAACCCAACGAAACCGAAAATATCGCTGTATCCGAATGTCAAACGCACTGTGGAGTGCTCAAAACACCAGATAACGTGTTTCTCGCATTCAATAGCACGAAAACAGCGATTTCGGTGATTCTGCATACTTCTCGCAGAAGGATATTCAAGATCATCGTAGAAAGTGCATGTCTCAGTGGGGAAACCCCACGAAAACGAAGACATCGCAGTTTCGGCATATCAAACGCACTGTGGAGTGCTGAAAACACCAGAAAACGTGTTTTTCGCATTCCATAGCACGGAAACAGCGATTTCGGTGATTCTGCAAACTTCTCACAGAAGAATATCCGAGATTATCGTAGAAAATGCATGTCTCAGCTGGAAACACCACGAAAACGAAGATATCGCAGTTTCGGCATATCAAACGCACTGTGGAGTGCTGAAAACACCAGAAAACGTGTTTTTCGAATTCAATAGCACGAAAACAGCGATTTCGGTGAATCTGCTCGCTTGTCACAGAAGAATATCCAACATTGTCACTGAAAATGCATATCTCATCTGGAAACCCAACGAAACCGAAGATATCGTAGTTTCCGCATATCAAACGCACTGTGGAGTGCTGAAAACACCAGAAAACGAGTTTTTCGCATTAAATAGCACGAAAACAGCGATTTCTGTGATTCTGCAAACTTCTCACAGAAGAATATACAAGATTATCGTAGAAAATGCATATCTCATCTGGAATCCCAACGAAACCGAAGATATTGCAGTTTCCGCATGTCAAACGCTCTGTGGAGTGCTGAAAACACCAGGAAACGTGTTTTTCGCATTCAATAGCACGAAAACAGCGATTTCGGTGATTCTGCATACTTCTCGCAGAAGAATCATGAAGATTATCACTGAAAATGCATAGCTCATCTGGAAACCCAACGAAACCGAAGATATTGCAGTTTCCGCATGTCAAACGCACTGTGGAATGTTGAAAACACCAGACAACGTGTTTTTCGCATTCAATAGCACGAAAACAGCGATTTCGGTGATTCTACACTTGTCACAGAAGAATCATGTAGATTATCACTGAAATTGCATATGTCAGCTGGAAACCCAACGAAACCGAATATATCGCTGTATCCGCATGTCAAACGCACTGTGGAATGCTGAAAACACCAGGAAACGTGTTTTTCGCATTCAATAGCACGAAAACAGCGATTTCGGTGTTTCTGCACACTTGTCACAGAAGCATCTCGAAGATTATCACTGAAAATGCATATCTTAGCTGGAAACCCCACGAAAACGAAGATATCGCAGTTTCCGCATATCAAACGCACTGTGGAATGTGGATAACACCAGAAAACGTGTTTTTCGCATTCAATAGCACGAAAACAGCGATTTCGGTGATTCTACACTTGTCACAGAAGAATCATGTAGATTATCACTGAAATTGCATATGTCAGCTGGAAACCCAACGAAACCGAATATATCGCTGTATCCGCATGTCAAACGCACTGTGGAATGCTGAAAACCCCAGAAAACGAGTTTTTCGCATTAGATAGCTCGAAAACAGTGATTTCGGTGATTCTGCACTTGTCACAGAAGAATCATGAAGATTATAACTGAAAATGCATATATTAGCTGGAAACCCAACGAAACCGAAAATATCGCTGTATCCGAATGTCAAACGCACTGTGGAGTGCTCAAAACACCAGATAACGTGTTTCTCGCATTCAATAGCACGAAAACAGCGATTTCGGTGATTCTGCATACTTCTCGCAGAAGGATATTCAAGATCATCGTAGAAAGTGCATGTCTCAGTGGGGAAACCCCACGAAAACGAAGACATCGCAGTTTCGGCATATCAAACGCACTGTGGAGTGCTGAAAACACCAGAAAACGTGTTTTTCGCATTCCATAGCACGGAAACAGCGATTTCGGTGATTCTGCAAACTTCTCACAGAAGAATATCCGAGATTATCGTAGAAAATGCATGTCTCAGCTGGAAACACCACGAAAACGAAGATATCGCAGTTTCGGCATATCAAACGCACTGTGGAGTGCTGAAAACACCAGAAAACGTGTTTTTCGAATTCAATAGCACGAAAACAGCGATTTCGGTGAATCTGCTCGCTTGTCACAGAAGAATATCCAACATTGTCACTGAAAATGCATATCTCATCTGGAAACCCAACGAAACCGAAGATATCGTAGTTTCCGCATATCAAACGCACTGTGGAGTGCTGAAAACACCAGAAAACGAGTTTTTCGCATTAAATAGCACGAAAACAGCGATTTCTGTGATTCTGCAAACTTCTCACAGAAGAATATACAAGATTATCGTAGAAAATGCATATCTCATCTGGAATCCCAACGAAACCGAAGATATTGCAGTTTCCGCATGTCAAACGCTCTGTGGAGTGCTGAAAACACCAGGAAACGTGTTTTTCGCATTCAATAGCACGAAAACAGCGATTTCGGTGATTCTGCATACTTCTCGCAGAAGAATCATGAAGATTATCACTGAAAATGCATAGCTCATCTGGAAACCCAACGAAACCGAAGATATTGCAGTTTCCGCATGTCAAACGCACTGTGGAATGTTGAAAACACCAGACAACGTGTTTTTCGCATTAAATAGCACAAAAACAGCGATTTCTGGGATTCTGCAAACTTCTCACAGAAGAATATCCGAGATTATCGTAGAAAATGCATGTCTCAGCTGGAAACTCCACGAAAACGAAGATATCGCAGTTTCGGCATATCAAACGCACTGTGGAGTGCTGAAGACACCAGAAAACGTGTTTTTCGCATTCAATAGCACGAAAACAGCGATTTCGGTGATTCTGCACACTTGTCACAGAAGAATATCCAAGATTGTCACTGAAAATGCATATCTCATCTGGAAACCCAACAAAACCGAAGATATCGCAGTTTCCGCATATCAAACGCATTGTGGAGTGCTGAAAACACCAGAAAACGAGTTTTTCGCATTAAATAGCACGAAAACAGCGATTTCGGTGATTCTACACTTGTCACAGAAGAATCATGAAGATTATCACTGAAATTGCATATGTCAGCTGGAAACCCAACGAAACCGAAGATATCGCTGTATCCGCATGTCAAACGCACTGTGGAGTGCTGAAAACACCAGAAAACGAGTTTTTCTAATTAGATAGCACGAAAACAGCGATAACGGTGATTCTGCACACTTGTCACAGAAGAATCATGAAGATTATCACTGAAAATGCATATCTCATCTGGAAACCCAACGAAACCGAAGATGTTGCAGTTTCCGCATGTCAAACGCACTGTGGAGTGCTGAAAACACCACAAAAGGTGTTTTTCGCTTTCAATAGCACGAAAACAGCGATTTCGGTGATTCTGCACACTTGTCACAGAAGAATCATGAAGATTATCACTGAAAATGCATATCTCAACTGGAAACCCAACGAAACCGAAGATGTTGCAGTTTCCGCATGTCAAACGCGCTGTGGAGTGCAGAAAACACCACAAAAGTTGTTTTTCGCATTCAATTGCACGAAAACAGCGATTCCGGTGATTCTACACTTGTCACAGTAGAATCATGAAGATTATCACTGAAATTGCATATGTCAGCTGGAAACCCAACGAAACCGAAGATATCGCTGTACCCCATGTCAAACGCACTGTGGAGTGCTGAAAACACCAGAAAACGAGTTTTTCGCATTAGATAGCACGAAAGCAGCGATTTCGGTGATTCTACACTTGTCACAGAAGAATCATGAAGGTTATAACTGAAAATGCATATCTTAGCTGGAAACCCAACGAAACCGAAAATATCGCTGTATCCGAATGTTAAACGCACTGTGGAGTACTCAAAACACCAGAGAACGTGTTTCTCGCATTCAATAGCACGAAAACAGCGATTTCGGGGATTCTGCATACTTCTCGCAGAAGGATATCCAAGATCATCGTAGAAAATGCATGTCTCAGTTGGAAACCCCACGAAAACGATGATATCGCAGTATCCGCATGCCAAACGCACTGTGGAGTGCTGAAAACACCAGAAAACGTGTTTTTTGCATTCAATACGACGAAAACAGCGATTTCGGTGAATCTGCACACTTGTCACAGAAGCATCTCGAAGATTATCACTGAAAATGCATATCTTAGCTGGAAACCCCACGAAAACGAAGATATCGCAGATTCCGCATATCCAACGCACTGTGGAATGTTGAAAACACCAGAAAACATGTTTTTCGCATCAAATAGCACGAAAACAGCGATATCGGTGATTCTACAGTTGTCACAGAAGAATCATGAGGATTATCACTGAGAATGCATATGTCAGCTGGAAACCCAACGAAACCGAAGATATCGCCGTATCCGCATGTCAAACGCACTGTGGAGTGCTGAACACACGAGAAAACGAGTTTTTCGCATTAAATAGCACGAAAACAGCGATTTCTGGGATTCTGCAAACTTCTCACAGAAGAATATCCGAGATTATCGTAGAAAATGCATGTCTCAGCTGGAAACCCCACGAAAACGAAGATATCGCAGTTTCGGCATATCAAACGCACTGTGGAGTTCTGAAAACACCAGAAAACGTGTTTTTCGCATTCAATACCACGAAAACAGCGATTTCGGTGATTCTGCACACTTGTCACAGAAGAATATCCAAGATTGTTACTGAAAATGCATATCTCATCAGGAAACCCAACGAAACCGAAGATATCGCTGTATCCGAATGTCAAACGCACTGTGGAGTGCTGAAAACACCGCAAAACGTGTTTATTGCATTAAATAGCACGAAAACAGCGATTTCGATTATTCTGCACGCTTGTCACAGGAGGCACACGAAGATTATCACTGAAAATGCATGTCTCAGCTGGCAACCCCACGAAAACGAAGATATCGCAGTTTTCGCATATCATACGCACTGTGGAATGTTGATAACACCAGAAAACGTGTTTTTCGCATTCAATAGCACGAAAACAGCGATTTCGGTATTTCTGCACACTTGTCACAGAAGAATCATTAAGATTATCACTGAAAATGCATAGCTCATCTGGAAACCCAACGAAACCGAAGGTATTGCAGTTTCCGCATGTCAAACGCACTGTGGAGTGCTGAAAACACCACAAAACGTGTTTTTCGCATTCAATAGCACGAAAACTGCGATTTCGGTGATTCTGCATACTTGTCACAGAAGAATCGTGAGGATTATCATTGAAAATGCATATGTCAGCTGGAAACCCAACGAAACCGAAGATATCGCAGTTTCCGCATATCAAACGCACTGTGGAGTGCTGAAAATACTAGAAAACGAGTTTTTCGCATTAAATAGCACGAAAACAGCGATTTCGGTGATTCTACACTTGTCACAGAAGAATCATGAACATTATAACTGAAAATGCATATCTTAGCTGGAAACACAACGAAACCGAAGATATCGCTGTATCCGCCTGTCAAACGCACTGTGGAGTGCTCAAAACACCTGAGAACGTGTTTATTGCATTAAATAGCACGAAAACAGCGATTTCGATTATTCTGCACGCTTGTCACAGGAGGCACACGAAGATTATCACTGAAAATGCATGTCTCAGCTGGCAACCCCACGAAAACGAAGATATCGCAGTTTTCGCATATCATACGCACTGTGGAATGTTGATAACACCAGAAAACGTGTTTTTCGCATTCAATAGCACGAAAACAGCGATTTCGGTATTTCTGCACACTTGTCACAGAAGAATCATGAAGATTATCACTGAAAATGCATAGCTCATCTGGAAACCCAACGAAACCGAAGGTATTGCAGTTTCCGCATGTCAAACGCACTGTGGAGTGCTGAAAACACCACAAAACGTGTTTTTCGCATTCAATAGCACGAAAACTGCGATTTCGGTGATTCTGCATACTTGTCACAGAAGAATCGTGAGGATTATCATTGAAAATGCATATGTCAGCTGGAAACCCAACGAAACCGAAGATATCGCAGTTTCCGCATATCAAACGCACTGTGGAGTGCTGAAAATACTAGAAAACGAGTTTTTCGCATTAAATAGCACGAAAACAGCGATTTCGGTGATTCTACACTTGTCACAGAAGAATCATGAACATTATAACTGAAAATGCATATCTTAGCTGGAAACACAACGAAACCGAAGATATCGCTGTATCCGCCTGTCAAACGCACTGTGGAGTGCTCAAAACACCAGATAACGTGTTTCTCGCATTCAATAGCACGAAAACAGCGATTTCGGTGATTCTGCATACTTCTCGCAGAAGGATAACCAAGATTATAGTAGAAAATGCATGTCTCAGCTGGTAACCCCACGAAAACGACGATATCGCTGTTGCCGCATATCATACGCACTGTGGAATGTTGAAAACACCAGAAAACGTGTTTTTCGCATCAAATAGCACGAAGACAGCGATTTCGGTATTTCTGCACACTTGTCACAGAAGAATCACGAAGATTATAACTGAAAATGCATATCTTTGCTGGAAACCCAACGAAACCGAAGATATCGCTGTATCCGAATGTCAAACGCACTGTGGAGTGCTGAAAACACCTGAGAACGTGTTTATTGCATTAAATAGCACGAAAACAGCGATTTCGATTATTCTGCACGCTTGTCACAGGAGACGCACGAAGATTATCACTGAAAATGCATGTCTCAGCTGGCAACCCCACGAAAACGAAGATATCGCAGTTTTCGCATATCATACGCACTGTGGAATGTTGAAAACACCAGGAAACGTGTTTTTCGCATTCAATAGCACGAAAACCGCGATTTTGGTGTTTCTGCACACTTGTCACAGAAGCATCTCGAAGATTATCACTGAAAATGCATATCTTAGCTGGAAACCCCACGAAAACGAAGATATCGCAGTTTCCGCATATCAAACGCACTGTGGAATGTTGATAACACCAGAAAACGTGTTTTTCGCATTCAATAGCACGAAAACAGCGATTTCGGTGATTCTACACTTGTCACAGAAGAATCATGTAGATTATCACTGAAATTGCATATGTCAGCTGGAAACCCAACGAAACCGAATATATCGCTGTATCCGCATGTCAAACGCACTGTGGAATGCTGAAAACCCCAGAAAACGAGTTTTTCGCATTAGATAGCTCGAAAACAGTGATTTCGGTGATTCTGCACTTGTCACAGAAGAATCATGAAGATTATAACTGAAAATGCATATATTAGCTGGAAACCCAACGAAACCGAAAATATCGCTGTATCCGAATGTCAAACGCACTGTGGAGTGCTCAAAACACCAGATAACGTGTTTCTCGCATTCAATAGCACGAAAACAGCGATTTCGGTGATTCTGCATACTTCTCGCAGAAGGATATTCAAGATCATCGTAGAAAGTGCATGTCTCAGTGGGGAAACCCCACGAAAACGAAGACATCGCAGTTTCGGCATATCAAACGCACTGTGGAGTGCTGAAAACACCAGAAAACGTGTTTTTCGCATTCCATAGCACGGAAACAGCGATTTCGGTGATTCTGCATACTTGTCTGAGAAGAATCATGAGGATTATCATTGAAAATGCATATGTCAGCTGGAAACCCAACGAAACCGAAGATATCGCAGTTTCCGCATGTCAAACGCACTGTGGAGTGCTGAAAACACCAGAAAACGAGTTTTTCGCATTAAATAGCACGAAAACAGCGATTTCGGTTATTCTGCAAACCTCTCACAGAAGAATATCCGAGATTATCGTAGAAAATGCATGTCTCAGCTGGAAACCCCACGAAAACGAAGATATCGCAGTTTCGGCATATCAAATGCACTGTGAAGCGCTGAAAACACCAGAAAACGTGTTTTTCGCATTCAATAGCACGAAAACAGCGATTTCGGTGATTCTGCACACTTGTCACAGAAGAATCATGAGGATTATCACTGAAAATGCATATCTCATCTGGAAACCCAACGAAACCGAAGATATTGCAGTTTCCGCATGTCAAACGCACTGTGGAGTGCTGAAAACACCACATAACGTGTTATGGGCATTCAATAGCACGAAAACAGCGATTTCGGTGATTCTGCACACTTGTCACAGAAGAATATCCAAGATTGTCACTGAAAATGCATATCTCATCTGGAAACCCAACGAAACCGAAGATATCGCAGTTTCCGCATGTCACACGCACTGTGGAGTTCTGAAAACACCAGAAAACGAGTTTTTCGCATTAAATAGCATGAAAACAGCGATTTCGGTGATTCTACAGTTGTCACAGAAGAATCAAGAAGATTATCACTGAAAATGCATAGCTCATCTGGAAACCCAACGAAACCGAAGATATTGCAGTTTCCGCATATCAAACGCACTGTGGAGTGCTGAAAACACCACAAAACGTGTTTTTCGCATTCAATAGCACGAAAACAGCGATTTCGGTGATTCTGCACACTTGTCACAGAAGAATATCCAAGATTGTCACTGAAAATGCATATCTCATCTGGAAACCCAACGAAACCGAAGATATCGCAGTTTCCGCATGTCAAACGCACTGTGGAGTGCTGAAAACACCAGAAAACGAGTTTTTCGCATTAAATAGCACGAAAACAGCGATTTCGGTTATTCTGCAAACCTCTCACAGAAGAATATCCGAGATTATCGTAGAAAATGCATGTCTCAGCTGGAAACCCCACGAAAACGAAGATATCGCAGTTTCGGCATATCAAATGCACTGTGAAGTGCTGAAAACACCAGAAAACGTGTTTTTCGCATTCAATAGCACGAAAACAGCGATTTCGGTGATTCTGCACACTTGTCACAGAAGAATCATGAGGATTATCACTGAAAATGCATATCTCATCTGGAAACCCAACGAAACCGAAGATATTGCAGTTTCCGCATGTCAAACGCACTGTGGAGTGCTGAAAACACCACAAAACGTGTTATTGGCATTCAATAGCACGAAAACAGCGATTTCGGTGATTCTGCACACTTGTCACAGAAGCATCTCGAATATTATCACTGAAAATGCATATCTTAGCTCGAAACCCAGCGAACCCGTAGATATCGCAGTTTCCGCATATCAAACGCACTGTGGAGTGCCCATCACACGAGAAAACGCGTTTTTCGCATTAAATAGCACGAAAACAGCGATACCGGTGATTCTGCATACTTCTCACAGAAGAATACCCAAGATTATCGTAGAAAATGCATGTCTCAACTGGAAACCCCACGAAAACGAAGATATCGCAGTTTCCGCATATAAAACGCACTGTGAAGTGCTCAAAACACCAGAAAACGTGTTTTTCGCATTAAATAGCACGAAAACAGCGATTTCGGTGATTCTACACTTGTCACAGAAGAATCATGAAGATTATCACTGAAATTGCATATGTCAGCTGGATACCCAACGAAACCGAAGATATCGCTGTATCCGAATGTCAAACGCACTGTGGAGTGCTGAAAACACCACAAAAGGTGTTTTTCGCATCCAATAGCACGAAAACAGCGATTTCAGTGATTCTGCACACTTGTCACAGAAGAATCATGAAGATTATCACTGAAAATGCATATCTCATCTGGAAACCCAACGAAACCGAAGATATTGCAGTTTCCGCATGTCAAACGCACTGTGGAGTGCTGAAAACACCACAAAAGGTGTTTTTCGCATTCAATAGCACGAAAACAGCGATTTCAGTGATTCTGCACACTTGTCACGGAAGAATCATGAAGATTATCACTGAAAATGCATATCTCATCTGGAAACCCAACGAAACCGAGAATATCGCTGTATCCGAATGTCAAACGCACTGTGGAATGTTGAAAACACCAGAAAACGTGTTTTTCGCATTAAATAGCACGAAAACAGCGATTTCGGGGATTCTGCATACTCCTCGCAGAAGCATATCCAAGATTCTCGTAGAAAATGCATATCTCAAATGGAAACCCAACGAAACCGAAGATACCGCAGTTTCCGCATATCAAACGCAATGTGGAGTGCTCAAAACACCAGAAAACGTGTTTTTCGCATTCAATAGCACGAAAACAGCGATTTCGGTGATTCTACACACTTGTCACAGAAGAATATCCAAGATTGTCACTGAAAATGCATATCTCATCTTGAAACCCAACGAAACCGAAGATATCGCAGGTTCCGCATATCAAACGCACTGCGGAATGTTGAAAAAACCAGAAAACGTGTTTGTCGCATTCAATAGCACGAAAACAGCGATTTCGGTGTTTCTGCACACTTGTCACAGAAGCATCTCGAATATTATCACTGAAAATGCACATCTTAGCACGAAACCCAGCGAACCCGTAGATATCGCAGTTTCCGCATTTCAAACGCACTGTGGAGTGCCCATCACACGAGAAAACGCGTTTTTGCATTAAATAGCACGAAAACAGCGATACCGGTGATTCTGCATACTTCTCACAGAAGAATACCCAAGATTATCGTAGAAAATGCATGTCTCAACTGGAAACCCCACGAAAACGAAGATATCGCAGTTTCCGCATATAAAACGCACTGTGCAGTGCTCAAAACACCAGAAAACGTGTTTTTCGCATTAAATAGCACGAAAACAGCGATTTCGGTGATTCTACACTTGTCACAGAAGAATCATGAAGATTATCACTGAAATTGCATATGTCAGCTGGATACCCAACGAAACCGAAGATATCGCTGTATCCGAATGTCAAACGCACTGTGGAGTGCTCAAAACACCAGATAACGTGTTTCTCGCATTCAATAGCACGAAAACAGCGATTTCGGTGATTCTGCATACTTCTCGCAGAAGGATATCCTAGATCATCGTAGAAAATGCATGTCTCAGTTGGAAACCCCACGAAAACGAAGATATCGCAGTATCCGCATGTCAAACGCACTGTGGATTGCTGAAAACACCAGAAAACGTGTTTGTCGCATTCAATACACTAAACAGCGATTTCGGTGTTTCTGCACACTTGTCACAGAAGCATCTCGAATATTATCACTGAAAATGCATATCTTAGCTCGAAACCCAGCGAACCCGTAGATATCGCAGTTTCCGCATATCAAACGCACTGTGGAATGTTGAAAACACCAGAAAACGTGTTTTTCGCATCAAATAGCACGAAAACAGCGATATCGGTGATTCTACAGTTGTCACAGAAGAATCATGAGGATTATCACTGAGAATGCATATGTCAGCTGGAAACCCAACGAAACCGAAGATATCGCCGCATCCGCATGTCAAACGCACTGTGGAGTGCTGAACACACGAGAAAACGAGTTTTTCGCATTAAATAGCACAAAAACAGCGATTTCTGGGATTCTGCAAACTTCTCACAGAAGAATATCCGAGATTATCGTAGAAAATGCATGTCTCAGCTGGAAACTCCACGAAAACGAAGATATCGCAGTTTCGGCATATCAAACGCACTGTGGAGTGCTGAAGACACCAGAAAACGTGTTTTTCGCATTCAATAGCACGAAAACAGCGATTTCGGTGATTCTGCACACTTGTCACAGAAGAATATCCAAGATTGTCACTGAAAATGCATATCTCATCTGGAAACCCAACAAAACCGAAGATATCGCAGTTTCCGCATATCAAACGCATTGTGGAGTGCTGAAAACACCAGAAAACGAGTTTTTCGCATTAAATAGCACGAAAACAGCGATTTCGGTGATTCTACACTTGTCACTGAAGAATCATGAAGATTATCACTGAAATTGCATATGTCAGCTGGAAACCCAACGAAACCGAAGATATCGCTGTATCCGCATGTCAAACGCACTGTGGAGTGCTGAAAACACCAGAAAACGAGTTTTTCTAATTAGATAGCACGAAAACAGCGATAACGGTGATTCCGCATACTTCTCACAGAAGAATCATGAAGATTATCACTGAAAATGCATATCTCATCTGGAAACCCAACGAAACCGAAGATGTTGCAGTTTCCGCATGTCAAACGCACTGTGGAGTGCTGAAAACACCACAAAAGGTGTTTTTCGCATTCAATAGCACGAAAACAGCGATTTCGGTGATTCTACACTTGTCACAGGAGAATCATGAAGATTATCACTGAAAATGCATATGTCAGCTGGAAACCCAACGAAACCGAAGATGTTGCAGTATCCGCATGTCAAACGCACTGTGGAGTGCTGAAAACACCACAATAGGTGTTTTTCGCATTCAATAGCACGAAAACAGCGATTTCGGTGATTCTGCACACTTGTCACAGAAGAATCATGAAGATTATCACT
Organism: Anthophora plumipes; assembly: GCA_951804975.1. Taxonomy (NCBI): domain Eukaryota; kingdom Metazoa; phylum Arthropoda; class Insecta; order Hymenoptera; family Apidae; genus Anthophora; species Anthophora plumipes. The sequence goes on along the minus strand of OX638123.1, from coordinate 8,952,745 downwards.
GAAAATGCATATCTCATCTGGAAACCCAACGAAACCGAAGATGTTGCAGTTTCCGCATGTCAAACGCACTGTGGAGTGCTGAAAACACCACAAAAGGTGTTTTTCGCTTTCAATAGCACGAAAACAGCGATTTCGGTGATTCTGCACACTTGTCACAGAAGAATCATGAAGATTATCACTGAAAATGCATATCTCATCTGGAAACCCAACGAAACCGAAGATGTTGCAGTTTCCGCATGTCAAACGCGCTGTGGAGTGCAGAAAACACCACAAAAGGTGTTTTTCGCATTAAATAGCACGCAAACAGCGATTTCTGTGATTCTGCAAACTTCTCACAGAAGAATATCCGAGATTATCGTAGAAAATGCATGTCTCAGCTGGAAACCCCACGAAAACGAAGATATCGCAGTTTCGGCATATCAAACGCACTGTGGAGTGCTGAAAACACCACAAAAGTTGTTTTTCGCATTCAATTGCACGAAAACAGCGATTCCGGTGATTCTACACTTGTCACAGAAGAATCATGAAGATTATCACTGAAATTGCATATGTCAGCTGGAAACCCAACGAAACCGAAGATATCGCTGTACCCCATGTCAAACGCACTGTGGAGTGCTGAAAACACCAGAAAACGAGTTTTTCGCATTAGATAGCACGAAAGCAGCGATTTCGGTGATTCTACACTAGTCACAGAAGAATCATGAAGATTATAACTGAAAATGCATATCTTAGCTGGAAACCCAACGAAACCGAAAATATCGCTGTATCCGAATGTTAAACGCACTGTGGAGTACTCAAAACACCAGAGAACGTGTTTCTCGCATTCAATAGCACGAAAACAGCGATTTCGGGGATTCTGCATACTTCTCGCAGAAGGATATCCAAGATCATCGTAGAAAATGCATGTCTCAGTTGGAAACCCCACGAAAACGATGATATCGCAGTATCCGCATGCCAAACGCACTGTGGAGTGCTGAAAACACCAGAAAACGTGTTTTTTGCATTCAATAGCACGAAAACAGCGATTTCGGTGAATCTGCACACTTGTCACAGAAGCATCTCGAAGATTATCACTGAAAATGCATATCTTAGCTGGAAACCCCACGAAAACGAAGATATCGCAGATTCCGCATATCCAACGCACTGTGGAATGTTGAAAACACCAGAAAACATGTTTTTCGCATCAAATAGCACGAAAACAGCGATATCGGTGATTCTACAGTTGTCACAGAAGAATCATGAGGATTATCACTGAGAATGCATATGTCAGCTGGAAACCCAACGAAACCGAAGATATCGCCGTATCCGCATGTCAAACGCACTGTGGAGTGCTGAACACACGAGAAAACGAGTTTTTCGCATTAAATAGCACGAAAACAGCGATTTCTGGGATTCTGCAAACTTCTCACAGAAGAATATCCGAGATTATCGTAGAAAATGCATGTCTCAGCTGGAAACCCCACGAAAACGAAGATATCGCAGTTTCGGCATATCAAACGCACTGTGGAGTGCTGAAAACACCAGAAAACGTGTTTTTCGCATTCAATACCACGAAAACAGCGATTTCGGTGATTCTGCACACTTGTCACAGAAGAATATCCAAGATTGTTACTGAAAATGCATATCTCATCTGGAAACCCAACGAAACCGAAGATATCGCTGTATCCGAATGTCAAACGCACTGTGGAGTGCTGAAAACACCGGAAAACGTGTTTATTGCATTAAATAGCACGAAAACAGCGATTTCGATTATTCTGCACGCTTGTCACAGGAGGCACACGAAGATTATCACTGAAAATGCATGTCTCAGCTGGCAACCCCACGAAAACGAAGATATCGCAGTTTCCGCATGTCAAACGCACTGTGGAGTGCTGAAAACACCACAAAACGTGTTTTTCGCATTCAATAGCACGAAAACTGCGATTTCGGTGATTCTGCATACTTGTCACAGAAGAATCATGAGGATTATCATTGAAAATGCATATTTCAGCTGGAAACCCAACGAAACCGAAGATATCGCAGTATCCGCATGCCAAACGCACTGTGGATTGCTGGAAGCCGCAGAAAACGTGTTTGTCGCATTCAATAGCACGAAAACAGCGATTTCGGTGATTCTGCATACTTCTCGCAGAAGGATATCCTAGATTATCGTAAAAAATGCATGTCTCAGTTGGAAACCCCACGAAAACGAAGATATCGCAGTTTCCGCATGTCAAACATACTGTGGAGTGTTGAAAACACCAGAAAACGAGTTTTTCGCATTAAATAGCACGAAAACAGCGATTTCTGAGATTCTGCAAACTTCTCACAGAAGAATATACAAGATTATCGTAGAAAATGCATATCTCATCTGGAAACCCAACGAAACCGAAGATATTGCAGTTTCCGCATGTCAAACGCTCTGTGGAGTGCTGAAAACACCAGGAAACGTGTTTTTCGCATTCAATAGCAGGAAAACAGCGATTTCGGTGATTCTGCATACTTCTCGCAGAAGGATATCCTAGATTATCGTAAAAAATGCATGTCTCAGCTGGCAACCCCACGAAAACGAAGATATCGCAGTTTCCGCATGTCAAACGCACTGTGGAGTGCTGAAAACACCACAAAACGTGTTTTTCGCATTCAATAGCACGAAAACTGCGATTTCGGTGATTCTGCATACTTGTCACAGAAGAATCATGAGGATTATCATTGAAAATGCATATTTCAGCTGGAAACCCAACGAAACCGAAGATATCGCAGTATCCGCATGCCAAACGCACTGTGGATTGCTGGAAGCCGCAGAAAACGTGTTTGTCGCATTCAATAGCACGAAAACAGCGATTTCGGTGATTCTGCATACTTCTCGCAGAAGGATATCCTAGATTATCGTAAAAAATGCATGTCTCAGTTGGAAACCCCACGAAAACGAAGATATCGCAGTTTCCGCATGTCAAACATACTGTGGAGTGTTGAAAACACCAGAAAACGAGTTTTTCGCATTAAATAGCACGAAAACAGCGATTTCTGAGATTCTGCAAACTTCTCACAGAAGAATATACAAGATTATCGTAGAAAATGCATATCTCATCTGGAAACCCAACGAAACCGAAGATATTGCAGTTTCCGCATGTCAAACGCTCTGTGGAGTGCTGAAAACACCAGGAAACGTGTTTTTCGCATTCAATGGCAGGAAAACAGCGATTTCGGTGATTCTGCATACTTCTCGCAGAAGGATATCCTAGATTATCGTAAAAAATGCATGTCTCAGTTGGAAACCCCACGAAAACGAAGATATCGCAGTTTCCGCATGTCAAACGCACTGTGGAGTGTTGAAAACACCAGAAAACGTGTTTTTCGCATTAAATAGCACGAAAACAGCGATTTCGGTATTTCTGCACACTTGTCACAGAAGAATCATGAAGATTATCACTGAAAATGCATAGCTCATCTGGAAACCCAACGAAACCGAAGGTATTGCAGTTTCCGCATGTCAAACGCACTGTGGAGTGCTGAAAACACCACAAAACGTGTTTTTCGCATTCAATAGCACGAAAACTGCGATTTCGGTGATTCTGCATACTTGTCACAGAAGAATCATGAGGATTATCATTGAAAATGCATATGTCAGCTGGAAACCCAACGAAACCGAAGATATCGCAGTTTCCGCATATCAAACGCACTGTGGAGTGCTGAAAATACTAGAAAACGAGTTTTTCGCATTAAATAGCACGAAAACAGCGATTTCGGTGATTCTACACTTGTCACAGAAGAATCATGAGGATTATCACTGAGAATGCATATCTTAGCTGGAAACACAACGAAACCGAAGATATCGCTGTATCCGCCTGTCAAACGCACTGTGGAGTGCTCAAAACACCAGATAACGTGTTTCTCGCATTCAATAGCACGAAAACAGCGATTTCGGTGATTCTGCATACTTCTCGCAGAAGGATAACCAAGATTATAGTAGAAAATGCATGTCTCAGCTGGTAACCCAACGAAACCGAAGATATCGCTGTATCCGAATGTCAAACGCACTGTGGAGTGCTGAAAACACCTGAGAACGTGTTTATTGCATTAAATAGCACGAAAACAGCGATTTCGATTATTCTGCACGCTTGCCACAGGAGACGCACGAAGATTATCACTGAAAATGCATGTCTCAGCTGGCAACCCCACGAAAACGAAGATATCGCAGTTTTCGCATATCATACGCACTGTGGAATGTTGAAAACACCAGGAAACGTGTTTTTCGCATTCAATAGCACGAAAACCGCGATTTTGGTGTTTCTGCACACTTGTCACAGAAGCATCTCGAAGATTATCACTGAAAATGCATATCTTAGCTGGAAACCCCACGAAAACGAAGATATCGCAGTTTCCGCATATCAAACGCACTGTGGAATGTTGATAACACCAGAAAACGTGTTTTTCGCATTCAATAGCACGAAAACAGCGATTTCGGTGATTCTACACTTGTCACAGAAGAATCATGAAGATTATCACTGAAATTGCATATGTCAGCTGGAAACCCAACGAAACCGAATACATCGCTGTATCCGCATGTCAAACGCACTGTGGAATGCTGAAAACCCCAGAAAACGAGTTTTTCGCATTAGATAGCTCGAAAACAGTGATTTCGGTGATTCTGCACTTGTCACAGAAGAATCATGAAGATTATAACTGAAAATGCATATATTAGCTGGAAACCCAACGAAACCGAAAATATCGCTGTATCCGAATGTCAAACGCACTGTGGAGTGCTCAAAACACCAGATAACGTGTTTCTCGCATTCAATAGCACGAAAACAGCGATTTCGGTGATTCTGCATACTTCTCGCAGAAGGATATTCAAGATCATCGTAGAAAGTGCATGTCTCAGTGGGGAAACCCCACGAAAACGAAGATATCGCAGTTTCGGCATATCAAACGCACTGTGGAGTGCTGAAAACACCAGAAAACGTGTTTTTCGCATTCAATAGCACGAAAACAGCGATTTCGGTGATTCTGCACACTTGTCACAGCAGAATATCCAAGATTGTCACTGAAAATGCATATCTCATCTGGAAACCCAACGAAACCGAAGATATCGCAGTTTCCGCATATCAAACGCATTGTGGAGTGCTGAAAACACCAGAAAACGAGTTTTTCGTATTAAATAGCACGAAAACAGCGATTTCGGTGATTCTACACTTGTCACAGAAGAATCATGAAGATTATAACTGAAAATGCATATCTTAGCTGGAAACCCAACGAAACCGAAGATATCGCTGTATCCGAATGTCAAACGCACTGTGGAGTGCTGAAAACACCTGAAAACGTGTTTATTGCATTAAATAGCACGAAAACAGCGATTTCGATTATTGTGCACGCTTGTCACAGGAGACACACGAAGATTATCACTGAAAATGCACGTCTCAGCTGGCAACCCCACGAAAACGAAGATATCGCTGTTTCCGCATATCAAACGCACTGTGGAGTGCTGAAAACACCAGGAAACGTGTTTTTCGCATTCAATAGCACGAAAACTGCGATTTCGGTGATTATGCATACTTCTCACGCAAGTATATCCAAGATTATCGTAGAAAATGCATGTCTCAGCAGGAAACCTCACGAAAACGACGATATCGCTGTTGCCGCATGTCAAACTGACAGTGGAGTGCAGTTAACACAAGAAAACGTGTTTTTCGCATTCAATAGCACGAAGACAGCGATTTCGGAGATTCTGCATACTTCTCACAGAAGCATATCCAAGATTCTCGTAGAAAATGCATATCTCAAATGGAAACCCCACGAAAACGACGATATCGCTGTTGCCACATGTCAAACTCACAGTGGAGTGCAGAAAACACCAGAAAACGTGTTTTTCGCATTAAATAGCACGAAAACAGCGATTTCGGAGATTCTGCATACTTCTCACAGAAGCATATCCAAGATTCACGTAGAAAATGCATATCTCAGCTGGAAACCCCACGAAAACGAACATATCGCAGTTTCCGCGTATCAAAGACACAGTGAAGTTCTGAAAGCACCAGAAAACGTGTTTTTCGCATTAAGCAGCACGATAACAGCGCTTTCGGTGATTCTGCATACTTCTCCAAGAAGGATATCCAAGATTATCGTAGAAGATGCATATCTCAGCTGGAAACCCCACGAAAACGAAGATATCGCAGTTTCCGCATATCACACGCATTGTGGAGTGCTGGGACACCAGGAATCGTGTTATTTCGCTTTATATAGCTGCGAGCCAGCGATTTCGGTGATTCTGCATACTTCTCACAGAAGAATATCCAAGATTGTCGCAGAAAATGCATGTCTCTGCTGGAAACCCCACGAAAACGAAGATATCGCAGTTTCCGCATATCAAACGCACTGTCGAATGTTGAAAACACCAGAAAGCGTGTTTTTCGCATTAAATAGCACGAAAACAGCGATCTCGGTGATTCTGCACATTTGTCACAGAAGAATCATGAAGATTATCACTGAAAATGCATAGCTCATCTGGAAACCCAAGGAAAATGAAGATATCGCAGTTTCGGCATATCAAACGCACTGTGGAATGTTGAAAACACCAGAAAACGTGTTTTTCGCATTCCATAGCACGGAAACAGCGATTTCGGTGATTCTGCAAACTTCTCACAGAAGAATATCCGAGATTATCGTAGAAAATGCATGTCTCAGCTGGAAACACCACGAAAACGAAGATATCGCAGTTTCGGCATATCAAACGCACTGTGGAGTGCTGAAAACACCAGAAAACGTGTTTTTCGAATTCAATAGCACGAAAACAGCGATTTCGGTGATTCTGCTCGCTTGTCACAGAAGAATATCCAACATTGTCACTAAAAATGCATATCTCATCTGGAAACCCAACGAAACCGAAGATATCGTAGTTTCCGCATATCAAACGCACTGTGGAGTGCTGAAAACACCAGAAAACGAGTTTTTCGCATTAAATAGCACGAAAACAGCGATTTCTGTGATTCTGCAAACTTCTCACAGAAGAATATACAAGATTATCGTAGAAAATGCATATCTCATCTGGAAACCCAACGAAACCGAAGATATTGCAGTTTCCGCATGTCAAACGCACTGTGGAGTGCTGAAAACACCAGGAAACGTGTTTTTCGCATTCAATAGCACGAAAACTGCGATTTCGGTGATTATGCATACTTCTCACGCAAGTATATCCAAGATTATCGTAGAAAATGCATGTCTCAGCAGGAAACCCCACGAAAACGACGATATCGCTGTTGCCGCATGTCAAACTGACAGTGGAGTGCAGTAAACACCAGAAAATGTGTTTTTCGCATTCAATAGCACGAAAACAGCGATTTTGGTGTTTCTGCACACTTGTCACAGAAGCATCTCGAAGATTATCACTGAAAATGCATATCTTAGCTGGAAACCCCACGAAAACGAAGATATCGCAGTTTCCGCATATCATACGCACTGTGGAATGTTGAAAACACCAGAAAACGAGTTTTTCGCATTAAATAGCACGAAAACAGCGATTTCTGTGATTCTGCAAACTTCTCACAGAAGAATATACAATATTATAGTAGAAAATGCATATCTCATCTGGAAACCCAACGAAACCGAAGATATCGCAGTTTCCGCATATCAAACGCATTGTGGAGTGCTGAAAACACCAGAAAACGAGTTGTTCGTATTAAATAGCACGAAAACAGCGATTTCGGTGATTCTACACTTGTCACAGAAGAATCATGAAGATTATAACTGAAAATGCATATCGTAGCTGGAAACCCAACGAAACCGAAGATATCGCTGTATCCGAATGTCAAACGCACTGTGGAGTGCTGAAAACACCTGAAAACGTGTTTATTGCATTAAATAGCACGAAAACAGCGATTTCGATTATTGTGCACGCTTGTCACAGGAGACAAACGAAGATTATCACTGAAAATGCACGTCTCATCTGGAAACCCAACGAAACCGAAGATATCGCAGTTTCCGCATATCAAACGCATTGTGGAGTGCTGAAACCACCAGAAAACGAGTTTTTCGTATTAAATAGCACGAAAACAGCGATTTCGGTGATTCTACACTTGTCACAGAAGAATCATGAAGATTATAACTGAAAATGCATATCTTAGCTGGAAACCCAACGAAACCGAAGATATCGCTGTATCCGAATGTCAAACGCACTGTGGAGTGCTGAAAACACCTGAAAACGTGTTTATTGCATTAAATAGCACGAAAACAGCGATTTCGATTATTGTGCACGCTTGTCACAGGAGACAAACGAAGATTATCACTGAAAATGCACGTCTCATCTGGAAACCCAACGAAACCGAAGATATCGCTGTATCCGAATGTCAAACGCACTGTGGAGTGCTGAAAACACCTGAAAACGTGTTTTTCGCATTCAATAGCACGAAAACAGCGATTTCGGTGATTATGCATACTTGTCACAGAAGCATCTCGAAGATTATCACTGAAAATGCATATCTTAGCTCGAAACTCAGCGAACCCGTAGGTATCGCAGTTTCCGCATATCAAACGCACTGTGGAGTGCTCATCACACGAGAAAATGCGTTTTTCGCAATAAATAGAACGAAAATAGCGATACCGGTGATTCTGCATACTTCTCACAGAAGAATACCCAAGATTATCGTAGAAAATGCATGTCTCAAGTGGAATCCACACGAAAACGAAGATATCGCAGTTTCCGCATATCAAATGCACTGTGAAGTGCTGAAAACACCAGAAAACGTGTTTTTCGCATTAAATAGCACAAAACAGCGATTTCGGTGAATCTGCACACTTGTCACAGAAGCATCTCGAAGATTATCACTGAAAATGCATATATTAGCTGGAAACCCCACGAAAACGAAGATATCGCAGTTTCCGCATATCAAACGCACTGTGGAATGTTGATAACACCAGAAAACGTGTTTTTCGCATTCAATAGCACGAAACCAGCGATTTCGGTGATTCTACACTTGTCACAGAAGAATCATGAAGATTATAACTGAAAATGCATTTCTTAGCTGGAAACCCAACGAATCCGAAAATATCGCTGTATCCGAATGTCAAACGCACTGTGGAGTGCTCAAAACACCAGATAACGTGTTTCTCGCATTCAATAGCACGAAAACAGCGATTTCGGTGATTCTGCATACTTCTCGCAGAAGGATATTCAAGATCATCGTAGAAAGTGCATGTCTCAGTGGGGAAACCCCACGAAAACGAAGATATCGCAGTTTCGGCATATCAAACGCACTGTGGAGTGCTGAAAACACCAGAAAACGTGTTTTTCGCATTCCATAGCACGGAAACAGCGATTTCGGTGATTCTGCAAACTTCTCACAGAAGAATATCCGAGATTATCGTAGAAAATGCATGTCTCAGCTAGAAACACCACGAAAACGAAGATATCGCAGTTTCGGCATATCAAACGCACTGTGGAGTGCTGAAAACACCAGAAAACGTGTTTTTCGAATTCAATAGCACGAAAACAGCGATTTCGGTGATTCTGCTCGCTTGTCACAGAAGAATATCCAACATTGTCACTGAAAATGCATATCTCATCTGGAAACCCAACGAAACCGAAGATATTGCAGTTTCCGCATGTCAAACGCACTGTGGAGTGCTGAAAACACCAGGAAACGTGTTTTTCGCATTCAATAGCACGAAAACTGCGATTTCGGTGATTATGCATACTTCTCACGCAAGTATATCCAAAATTATCGTAGAAAATGCATGTCTCAGCAGGAAACCCCACGAAAACGACGATATCGCTGTCGCCGCATGTCAAACTGACAGTGGAGTGCAGTAAACACCAGAAAATGTGTTTTTCGCATTCAATAGCACGAAAACAGCGATTTTGGTGTTTCTGCACACTTGTCACAGAAGCATCTCGAAGATTATCACTGAAAATGCATATCTTAGCTCGAAACTCAGCGAACCCGTAGATATCGCAGTTTCCGCATATCAAACGCACTGTGGAGTGCTCATCACACGAGAAAATGCGTTTTTCGCAATAAATAGAACGAAAACAGCGATACCGGTGGTTCTGCATACTTCTCACAGAAGAATACCCAAGATTATCGTAGAAAATGCATGTCTCAACTGGAAACCACACGAAAACGAAGATATCGCAGTTTCCGCATATCAAATGCACTGTGAAGTGCTGAAAACACCAGAAAACGTGTTTTTCGTATTAAATAGCACAAAACAGCGATTTCGGTGAATCTGCACACTTGTCACAGAAGCATCTCGAAGATTATCACTGAAAATGCATATATTAGCTGGAAACCCCACGAAAACGAAGATATCGCAGTTTCCGCATATCAAACGCACTGTGGAATGTTGATAACACCAGAAAACGTGTTTTTCGCATTCAATAGCACGAAAACAGCGATTTCGGTGATTCTACACTTGTCACAGAAGAATCATGAAGATTATCACTGAAATTGCATATGTCAGCTGGAAACCCAACGAAACCGAAGATATCGCTGTATCCGCATGTCAAACGCACTGTGGAATGCTGAAAACACCAGAAAACGAGTTTTTCGCATTAGATAGCTCGAAAACAGTGATTTCGGTGATTCTGCACTTGTCACAGGAGAATCATGAAGATTATAACTGAAAATGCATATCTTAGCTGGAAACCCAACGAAACCGAAAATATGGCTGTATCCGAATGTCAAACGCACTGTGGAGTGCTCAAAACACCAGATGACGTGTTTCTCGCATTCAATAGCACGAAAACAGCGATTTCGGTGATTCTGCATACTTCTCGCAGAAGGATATTCAAGATCATCGTAGAAAGTGCATGTCTCAGAGGGGAAATCCCACGAAAACGAAGATATCGCAGTTTCGGCATATCAAACGCACTGTGGAGTGCTGAAAACACCAGAAAACGTGTTTTTCGCATTCCATAGCACGGAAACAGCGATTTCGGTGATTCTGCAAACTTCTCACAGAAGAATATCCGAGATTATCGTAGAAAATGCATGTCTCAGCTAGAAACACCACGAAAACGAAGATATCGCAGTTTCGGCATATCAAACGCACTGTGGAGTGCTGAAAACACCAGAAAACGTGTTTTTCGAATTCAATAGCACGAAAACAGCGATTTCGGTGATTCTGCTCGCTTGTCACAGAAGAATATCCAACATTGTCACTGAAAATGCATATCTCATCTGGAAACCCAACGAAACCGAAGATATCGTAGTTTCCACATATCAAACGCACTGTGGAGTGCTGAAAACACCAGAAAACGAGTTTTTCGCATTAAATAGCACGAAAACAGCGATTTCTGTGATTCTGCAAACTTCTCACAGAAGAATATACAAGATTATCGTAGAAAATGCATATCTCATCTGGAAACCCAACGAAACCGAAGATATTGCAGTTTCCGCATGTCAAACGCTCTGTGGAGTGCTGAAAACACCAGGAAACGTGTTTTTCGCATTCAATAGCACGAAAACAGCGATTTCGGTGATTCTGCATACTTCTCGCAGAAGGATATCCAAGATTATCGTAGAAAATGCATGTCTCAGCTGGTAACCCCACGAAAACGACGATATCGCTGTTGCCGCATATCATACGCACTGTGGAATGTTGAAAACACCAGAAAACGTGTTTTTCGCATTAAATAGCACGTAAACAGCGATTTCGATTATTCTGCACGCTTGTCACAGGAGACGCACGAAGATTATCACTGAAAATGCATGTCTCAGCTGGCAACCCCACGAAAACGAAGATATCGCAGTTTTCGCATATCATACGCACTGTGGAATGTTGAAAACACCAGGAAACGTGTTTTTCGCATTCAATAGCTCGAAAACCGCGATTTCGGTGTTTCTGCACACTTGTCACAGAAGCATCTCGAAGATTATCACTGAAATTGCATATGTCAGCTGGAAACCCAACGAAACCGAAGATATCGCTGTATCCGCATGTCAAACGCACTGTGGAGTGCTGAAAACACCAGAAAACGAGTTTTTCGCATTAGATAGCTCGAAAACAGTGATTTCGGTGATTCTGCACTTGTCACAGAAGAATCATGAAGATTATAACTGAAAATGCATATCTTAGCTGGAAACCCAACGAAACCGAAAATATCGCTGTATCCGAATGTCAAACGCACTGTGGAGTGCTCAAAACACCAGATAACGTGTTTCTCGCATTCAATAGCACGAAAACAGCGATTTCGGTGATTCTGCATACTTCTCGCAGAAGGATATTCAAGATCATCGTAGAAAATGCATGTCTCAGTGGGGAAACCCCACGAAAACGAAGATATCGCAGTATCCGCATGCCAAACGCACTGTGGATTGCTGGAAGCACCAGAAAACGTGTTTGTCGCATTCAATAGCACGAAAACAGCGATTTCGGTGATTCTGCATACTTCTCGCAGAAGGATATCCAAGATTATCGTAGAAAATGCATGTCTCAGTTGGAAACCCCACGAAAACGAAGATATCGCAGTTTCCGCATGTCAAACGCACTGTGGAGTGTTGAAAACACCAGAAAACGTGTTTTTCGCATTCAATAGCACGAAAACAGCGATTACGGTGATACTACACTTGTCACAGAAGAATCATGAAGATTATCACTGAAATTGCATATGTCAGCTGGAAACCCAACGAAACCGAAGATATCGCTGTATCCGCATGTCAAACGCACTGTGGAATGCTGAAAACACCAGAAAACGAGCTTTTCGCATTAGATAGATCGAAAACAGTGATTTCGGTGATTCTGCACTTGTCACAGAAGAATCATGAAGATTATAACTGAAAATGCATGTCTTAGCTGGAAACCCAACGAAACCGAAAATATCGCTGTATCCGAATGTCAAACGCACTGTGGAGTGCTGAACACACCTGAAAACGTGTTTATTGCATTAAATAGCACGAAAACAGCGATTTCGATTATTGTGCATACTTCTCACGCAAGTATATCCAAGATTATCGTAGAAAATGCATGTCTCAGCAGGAAACCCCACGAAAACGACGATATCGCTGTTGCCGCATGTCAAACTGACAGTGGAGTGCAGTAAAAACCAGAAAACGTGTTTTTCGCATTCAATAGCACGAAAACCGCGATTTTGGTGTTTCTGCACACTTGTCACAGAAGCATCTCGAAGATTATCACTGAAAATGCATATCTTAGCTCGAAACTCAGCGAACCCGTAGATATCGCAGTTTCCGCATATCAAACGCACTGTGGAGTGCTCATCACACGAGAAAATGCGTTTTTCGCAATAAATAGAACGAAAACAGCGATACCGGTGATTCTGCATACTTCTCACAGAAGAATACCCAAGATTATCGTAGAAAATGCATGTCTCAACTGGAAACCACACGAAAACGAAGATATCGCAGTTTCCGCATATCAAATGCACTGTGAAGTGCTGAAAGCACCAGAAAACGTGTTTTTCGCATTAAATAGCACAAAACAGCGATTTCGGTGAATCTGCACACTTGTCACAGAAGCATCTCGAAGATTATCACTGAAAATGCATATATCAGCTGGAAACCCCACGAAAACGAAGATATCGCAGTTTCCGCATATCAAACACACTGTGAAGTGCTGAAAACGCCAGAAAACGTGTTTTTCGCATTAATCAGCACGAAGACAGCGATTTCGGAGATTCTGCATACTTCTCACAGAAGCATATCCAAGATTCTCGTAGAAAATGCATATCTCAAATGGAAACCCCACGAAAACGACGATATCGCTGTTGCCACATGTCAAACTCACAGTGGAGTGCAGAAAACACCAGAAAACGTGTTTTTCGCATTAAATAGCACGAAAACAGCGATTTCGGAGATTCTGCATACTTCTCACAAAAGCATATCCAAGATTCTCGTAGAAAATGCATATCTCAGCTGGAAACCCCACGAAAACGAACATATCGCAGTTTCCGCGTATCAAAGACACAGTGAAGTTCTGAAAACACCAGAAAACGTGTTTTTCGCATTAAGCAGCACGATAACAGCGCTTTCGGTGATTCTGCATACTTCTCCAAGAAGGATATCCAAGATTATCGTAGAAAATGCATTTCTCAGCTGGAAACCCCACGAAAACGAAGATATCGCAGTTTCCGCATATCACACGCATTGTGGAGTGCTGGGACACCAGGAATCGTGTTATTTCGCATTATATAGCTGTGAGCCAGCGATTTCGGTGATTCTGCATACTTCTCACAGAAGAATATCCAAGATTATCGTAGAAAATGCATTTCTCAGCTGGAAACCCCACGAAAACGAAGATATCGCAGTTTCCGCATATCAAACGCACTGTGAAGTGCTGAAAACACCAGAAAACGTGTTTTTCGCATTAAACACCACGACAACAGCGCTTTCGGTGATTCTGCATACTTCTCACAGAAGAATATCCAAGATTACCGTAGAAAATGCATTTCACAGCGGGAAACCCCACGAAAACGAAGATATCGCAGTTTCCGCATATCACACGCATTGTGGAGTGCTGGGACACCAGGAATCGTGTTATTTCGCATTATATAGCTGTGAGCCAGCGATTTCGGTGATTCTGCATACTTCTCACAGAAGAATATCCAAGATTATCGTAGAAAATGCATTTCTCAGCTGGAAACCCCACGAAAACGAAGATATCGCAGTTTCCGCATATCACACGCATTGTGGAGTGCTGGGACACCAGGAATCGTGTTATTTCGCTTTATATAGCTGCGAGCCAGCGATTTCGGTGATTCTGCATACTTCTCACAGAAGAATATCCAAGATTGTCGCAGAAAATGCATGTCTCTGCTGGAAACCCCACGAAAACGAAGATATCGCAGTTTCCGCATATCAAACGCACTGTGGTGTGCTGAAAACACCAGGAAACGTGTTTTTCGCATTAAACACCACGACAACAGCGCTTTCGGTGATTCTGCATACTTCTCACAGAAGAATATCCAAGATTACCGTAGAAAATGCATTTCACAGCTGGAAACCCCACGAAAACGAAGATATCGCAGTTTCCGCATATCACACGCATTGTGGAGTGCTGGGACACCAGGAATCGTGTTATTTCGCATTATATAGCTGTGAGCCAGCGATTTCGGTGATTCTGCATACTTCTCACAGAAGAATATCCAAGATTATCGTAGAAAATGCATTTCTCAGCTGGAAACCCCACGAAAACGAAGATATCGCAGTTTCCGCATATCAAACGCACTGTGGAATGTTGATAACACCAGAAAACGTGTTTTTCGCATTCAATAGCACGAAAACAGCGATTTCGGTGATTCTACACTTGTCACAGAAGAATCATGAAGATTATCACTGAAATTGCATATGTCAGCTGGAAACCCAACGAAACCGAAGATATCGCTGTATCCGCATGTCAAACGCACTGTGGAATGCTGAAAACACCAGAAAACGAGTTTTTCGCATTAGATAGCTCGAAAACAGTGATTTCGGTGATTCTACACTTGTCACAGAAGAATCATGAAGATTATCACTGAAATTGCATATGTCAGCTGGAAACCCAACGAAACCGAAGATATCGCTGTATCCGCATGTCAAACGCACTGTGGAATGCTCAAAACACCAGATGACGTGTTTCTCGCATTCAATAGCACGAAAACAGCGATTTCGGTGATTCTGCATACTTCTCGCAGAAGGATATTCAAGATCATCGTAGAAAGTGCATGTCTCAGAGGGGAAATCCCACGAAAACGAAGATATCGCAGTTTCGGCATATCAAACGCACTGTGGAGTGCTGAAAACACCAGAAAACGTGTTTTTCGCATTCCATAGCACGGAAACAGCGATTTCGGTGATTCTGCAAACTTCTCACAGAAGGATATCCAAGATTATCGTAGAAAATGCATGTCTCAGCTGGTAACCCCACGAAAACGACGATATCGCTGTTGCCGCATATCATACGCACTGTGGAATGTTGAAAACACCAGAAAACGTGTTTTTCGCATTAAATAGCACGTAAACAGCGATTTCGATTATTCTGCACGCTTGTCACAGGAGACGCACGAAGATTATCACTGAAAATGCATGTCTCAGCTGGCAACCCCACGAAAACGAAGATATCGCAGTTTTCGCATATCATACGCACTGTGGAATGTTGAAAACACCAGGAAACGTGTTTTTCGCATTCAATAGCTCGAAAACCGCGATTTCGGTGTTTCTGCACACTTGTCACAGAAGCATCTCGAAGATTATCACTGAAATTGCATATGTCAGCTGGAAACCCAACGAAACCGAAGATATCGCTGTATCCGCATGTCAAACGCACTGTGGAGTGCTGAAAACACCAGAAAACGAGTTTTTCGCATTAGATAGCTCGAAAACAGTGATTTCGGTGATTCTGCACTTGTCACAGAAGAATCATGAAGATTGTAACTGAAAATGCATATCTTAGCTGGAAACCCAACGAAACCGAAAATATCGCTGTATCCGAATGTCAAACGCACTGTGGAGTGCTCAAAACACCAGATAACGTGTTTCTCGCATTCAATAGCACGAAAACAGCGATTTCGGTGATTCTGCATACTTCTCGCAGAAGGATATTCAAGATCATCGTAGAAAATGCATGTCTCAGTGGGGAAACCCCACGAAAACGAAGATATCGCAGTATCCGCATGCCAAACGCACTGTGGATTGCTGGAAGCACCAGAAAACGTGTTTGTCGCATTCAATAGCACGAAAACACCGATTTCGGTGATTCTGCATACTTCTCGCAGAAGGATATCCAAGATTATCGTAGAAAATGCATGTCTCAGTTGGAAACCCTACGAAAACGAAGATATCGCAGTTTCCGCATGTCAAACGCACTGTGGAGTGTTGAAAACACCAGAAAACGTGTTTTTCGCATTCAATAGCACGAAAACAGCGATTACGGTGATACTACACTTGTCACAGAAGAATCATGAAGATTATCACTGAAATTGCATATGTCAGCTGGAAACCCAACGAAACCGAAGATATCGCTGTATCCGCATGTCAAACGCACTGTGGAATGCTGAAAACACCAGAAAACGAGCTTTTCGCATTAGATAGCTCGAAAACAGTGATTTCGGTGATTCTGCACTTGTCACAGAAGAATCATGAAGATTATAACTGAAAATGCATGTCTTTGCTGGAAACCCAACGAAACCGAAAATATCGCTGTATCCGAATGTCAAACGCACTGTGGAGTGCTGAACACACCTGAAAACGTGTTGATTGCATTAAATAGCACGAAAACAGCGATTTCGATTATTGTGCATACTTCTCACGCAAGTATATCCAAGATTATCGTAGAAAATGCATGTCTCAGCAGGAAACCCCACGAAAACGACGATATCGCTGTTGCCGCATGTCAAACTGACAGTGGAGTGCAGTAAAAACCAGAAAACGTGTTTTTCGCATTCAATAGCACGAAAACCGCGATTTTGGTGTTTCTGCACACTTGTCACAGAAGCATCTCGAAGATTATCACTGAAAATGCATATCTTAGCTCGAAACTCAGCGAACCCGTAGATATCGCAGTTTCCGCATATCAAACGCACTGTGGAGTGCTCATCACACGAGAAAATGCGTTTTTCGCAATAAATAGAACGAAAACAGCGATACCGGTGATTCTGCATACTTCTCACAGAAGAATACCCAAGATTATCGTAGAAAATGCATGTCTCAACTGGAAACCACACGAAAACGAAGATATCGCAGTTTCCGCATATCAAATGCACTGTGAAGTGCTGAAAGCACCAGAAAACGTGTTTTTCGCATTAAATAGCACAAAACAGCTATTTCGGTGAATCTGCACACTTGTCACAGAAGCATCTCGAAGATTATCACTGAAAATGCATATATTAGCTGGAAACCCCACGAAAACGAAGATATCGCAGTTTCCGCATATCAAACACACTGTGAAGTGCTGAAAACGCCAGAAAACGTGTTTTTCGCATTAATTAGCACGAAGACAGCGATTTCGGAGATTCTGCATACTTCTCACAGAAGCATATCCAAGATTCTCGTAGAAAATGCATATCTCAAATGGAAACCCCACGAAAACGACGATATCGCTGTTGCCACATGTCAAACTCACAGTGGAGTGCAGAAAACACCAGAAAACGTGTTTTTCGCATTAAATAGCACGAAAACAGCGATTTCGGAGATTCTGCATACTTCTCACAAAAGCATATCCAAGATTCTCGTAGAAAATGCATATCTCAGCTGGAAACCCCACGAAAACGAACATATCGCAGTTTCCGCGTATCAAAGACACAGTGAAGTTCTGAAAACACCAGAAAACGTGTTTTTCGCATTAAGCAGCACGATAACAGCGCTTTCGGTGATTCTGCATACTTCTCCAAGAAGGATATCCAAGATTATCGTAGAAAATGCATTTCTCAGCTGGAAACCCCACGAAAACGAAGATATCGCAGTTTCCGCATATCACACGCATTGTGGAGTGCTGGGACACCAGGAATCGTGTTATTTCGCATTATATAGCTGTGAGCCAGCGATTTCGGTGATTCTGCATACTTCTCAGAGAAGAATATCCAAGATTATCGTAGAAAATGCATTTCTCAGCTGGAAACCCCACGAAAACGAAGATATCGCAGTTTCCGCATATCAAACGCACTGTGAAGTGCTGAAAACACCAGAAAACGTGTTTTTCGCATTAAACACCACGACAACAGCGCTTTCGGTGATTCTGCATACTTCTCACAGATGAATATCCAAGATTACCGTAGAAAATGCATTTCACAGCTGGAAACCCCACGAAAACGAAGATATCGCAGTTTCCGCATATCACACGCATTGTGGAGTGCTGGGACACCAGGAATCGTGTTATTTCGCATTATATAGCTGTGAGCCAGCGATTTCGGTGATTCTGCATACTTCTCACAGAAGAATATCCAAGATTATCGTAGAAAATGCATTTCTCAGCTGGAAACCCCACGAAAACGAAGATATCGCAGTTTCCGCATATCACACGCATTGTGGAGTGCTGGGACACCAGGAATCGTGTTATTTCGCTTTATATAGCTGCGAGCCAGCGATTTCGGTGATTCTGCATACTTCTCACAGAAGAATATCCAAGATTGTCGCAGAAAATGCATGTCTCTGCTGGAAACCCCACGAAAACGAAGATATCGCAGTTTCCGCATATCAAACGCACTGTGGAGTGCTGAAAACACCAGGAAACGTGTTTTTCGCATTCAATAGCAAGCAAACTGCAATTTCGGTGATTCTACACTTGTCACAGAAGAATCATGAAGATTATCACTGAAATTGCATATGTCAGCTGGAAACCCAACGAAACCGAAGATATCGCTGTATCCGCATGTCAAACGCACTGTGGAATGCTGAAAACACCAGAAAACGAGTTTTTCGCATTAGATAGCTCGAAAACAGTGATTTCGGTGATTCTGCACTTGTCACAGGAGAATCATGAAGATTATAACTGAAAATGCATATCTTAGCTGGAAACCCAACGAAACCGAAAATATGGCTGTATCCGAATGTCAAACGCACTGTGGAGTGCTCAAAACACCAGATGACGTGTTTCTCGCATTCAATAGCACGAAAACAGCGATTTCGGTGATTCTGCATACTTCTCGCAGAAGGATATTCAAGATCATCGTAGAAAGTGCATGTCTCAGAGGGGAAATCCCACGAAAACGAAGATATCGCAGTTTCGGCATATCAAACGCACTGTGGAGTGCTGAAAACACCAGAAAACGTGTTTTTCGCATTCCATAGCACGGAAACAGCGATTTCGGTGATTCTGCAAACTTCTCACAGAAGAATATCCGAGATTATCGTAGAAAATGCATGTCTCAGCTGGAAACACCACGAAAACGAAGATATCGCAGTTTCGGCATATCAAACGCACTGTGGAGTGATGAAAACACCAGAAAACGTGTTTTTCGAATTCAATAGCACGAAAACAGCGATTTCGGTGATTCTGCTCGCTTGTCACAGAAGAATATCCAACATTGTCACTGAAAATGCATATCTCATCTGGAAACCCAACGAAACCGAAGATATCGTAGTTTCCACATATCAAACGCACTGTGGAGTGCTGAAAACACCAGAAATCGAGTTTTTCGCATTAAATAGCACGAAAACAGCGATTTCTGTGATTCTGCAAACTTCTCACAGAAGAATATACAAGATTATCGTAGAAAATGCATATCTCATCTGGAAACCCAACGAAACCGAAGATATTGCAGTTTCCGCATGTCAAACGCTCTGTGGAGTGCTGAAAACACCAGGAAACGTGTTTTTCGCATTCAATAGCACGAAAACAGCGATTTCGGTGATTCTGCATACTTCTCGCAGAAGGATATCCAAGATTATCGTAGAAAATGCATGTCTCAGCTGGTAACCCCACGAAAACGACGATATCGCTGTTGCCGCATATCATACGCACTGTGGAATGTTGAAAACACCAGAAAACGTGTTTTTCGCATTAAATAGCACGTAAACAGCGATTTCGATTATTCTGCACGCTTGTCACAGGAGACGCACGAAGATTATCACTGAAAATGCATGTCTCAGCTGGCAACCCCACGAAAACGAAGATATCGCAGTTTTCGCATATCATACGCACTGTGGAATGTTGAAAACACCAAGAAACGTGTTTTTCGCATTCAATAGCTCGAAAACCGCGATTTCGGTGTTTCTGCACCCTTGTCACAGAAGCATCTCGAAGATTATCACTGAAATTGCATATGTCAGCTGGAAACCCAACGAAACCGAAGATATCGCTGTATCCGCATGTCAAACGCACTGTGGAGTGCTGAAAACACCAGAAAACGAGTTTTTCGCATTAGATAGCTCGAAAACAGTGATTTCGGTGATTCTGCACTTGTCACAGAAGAATCATGAAGATTATAACTGAAAATGCATATCTTAGCTGGAAACCCAACGAAACCGAAAATATCGCTGTATCCGAATGTCAAACGCACTGTGGAGTGCTCAAAACACCAGATAACGTGTTTCTCGCATTCAATAGCACGAAAACAGCGATTTCGGTGATTCTGCATACTTCTCGCAGAAGGATATTCAAGATCATCGTAGAAAATGCATGTCTCAGTGGGGAAACCCCACGAAAACGAAGATATCGCAGTATCCGCATGCCAAACGCACTGTGGATTGCTGGAAGCACCAGAAAACGTGTTTGTCGCATTCAATAGCACGAAAACAGCGATTTCGGTGATTCTGCATACTTCTCGCAGAAGGATATCCAAGATTATCGTAGAAAATGCATGTCTCAGTTGGAAACCCCACGAAAACGAAGATATCGCAGTTTCCGCATGTCAAACGCACTGTGGAGTGCTGAAAACACCAGAAAACGAGTTTTTCGCATTAGATAGCTCGAAAACAGTGATTTCGGTGATTCTGCACTTGTCACAGAAGAATCATGAAGATTATAACTGAAAATGCATATCTTAGCTGGAAACCCAACGAAACCGAAAATATCGCTGTATCCGAATGTCAAACGCACTGTGGAGTGCTCAAAACACCAGATAACGTGTTTCTCGCATTCAATAGCACGAAAACAGCGATTTCGGTGATTCTGCATACTTCTCGCAGAAGGATATTCAAGATCATCGTAGAAAATGCATGTCTCAGTGGGGAAACCACACGAAAACGAAGATATCGCAGTATCCGCATGCCAAACGCACTGTGGATTGCTGGAAGCACCAGAAAACGTGTTTGTCGCATTCAATAGCACGAAAACAGCGATTTCGGTGATTCTGCATACTTCTCGCAGAAGGATATCCAAGATTATCGTAGAAAATGCATGTCTCAGTTGGAAACCCCACGAAAACGAAGATATCGCAGTTTCCGCATGTCAAACGCACTGTGGAGTGTTGAAAACACCAGAAAACGTGTTTTTCGCATTCAATAGCACGAAAACAGCGATTACGGTGATACTACACTTGTCACAGAAGAATCATGAAGATTATCACTGAAATTGCATATGTCAGCTGGAAACCCAACGAAACCGAAGATATCGCTGTATCCGCATGTCAAACGCACTGTGGAATGCTGAAAACACCAGAAAACGAGCTTTTCGCATTAGATAGATCGAAAACAGTGATTTCGGTGATTCTGCACTTGTCACAGAAGAATCATGAAGATTATAACTGAAAATGCATGTCTTAGCTGGAAACCCAACGAAACCGAAAATATCGCTGTATCCGAATGTCAAACGCACTGTGGAGTGCTGAACACACCTGAAAACGTGTTTATTGCATTAAATAGCACGAAAACAGCGATTTCGATTATTGTGCATACTTCTCACGCAAGTATATCCAAGATTATCGTAGAAAATGCATGTCTCAGCAGGAAACCCCACGAAAACGACGATATCGCTGTTGCCGCATGTCAAACTGACAGTGGAGTGCAGTAAAAACCAGAAAACGTGTTTTTCGCATTCAATAGCACGAAAACCGCGATTTTGGTGTTTCTGCACACTTGTCACAGAAGCATCTCGAAGATTATCACTGAAAATGCATATCTTAGCTCGAAACTCAGCGAACCCGTAGATATCGCAGTTTCCACATATCAAACGCACTGTGGAGTGCTCATCACACGAGAAAATGCGTTTTTCGCAATAAATAGAACGAAAACAGCGATACCGGTGATTCTGCATACTTCTCACAGAAGAATACCCAAGATTATCGTAGAAAATGCATGTCTCAACTGGAAACCACACGAAAACGAAGATATCGCAGTTTCCGCATATCAAATGCACTGTGAAGTGCTGAAAGCACCAGAAAACGTGTTTTTCGCATTAAATAGCACAAAACAGCGATTTCGGTGAATCTGCACACTTGTCACAGAAGCATCTCGAAGATTATCACTGAAAATGCATATATTAGCTGGAAACCCCACGAAAACGAAGATATCGCAGTTTCCGCATATCAAACACACTGTGAAGTGCTGAAAACGCCAGAAAACGTGTTTTTCGCATTAATTAGCACGAAGACAGCGATATCGGAGATTCTGCATACTTCTCACAGAAGCATATCCAAGATTCTCGTAGAAAATGCATATCTCAAATGGAAACCCCACGAAAACGACGATATCGCTGTTGCCACATGTCAAACTCACAGTGGAGTGCAGAAAACACCAGAAAACGTGTTTTTCGCATTAAATAGCACGAAAACAGCGATTTCGGAGATTCTGCATACTTCTCACAAAAGCATATCCAAGATTCTCGTAGAAAATGCATATCTCAGCTGGAAACCCCACGAAAACGAACATATCGCAGTTTCCGCGTATCAAAGACACAGTGAAGTTCTGAAAACACCAGAAAACGTGTTTTTCGCATTAAACACCACGACAACAGCGCTTTCGGTGATTCTGCATACTTCTCACAGAAGAATATCCAAGATTACCGTAGAAAATGCATTTCACAGCTGGAAACCCCACGAAAACGAAGATATCGCAGTTTCCGCATATCACACGCATTGTGGAGTGCTGGGACACCAGGAATCGTGTTATTTCGCATTATATAGCTGTGAGCCAGCGATTTCGGTGATTCTGCATACTTCTCACAGAAGAATATCCAAGATTATCGTAGAAAATGCATTTCTCAGCTGGAAACCCCACGAAAACGAAGATATCGCAGTTTCCGCATATCACACGCATTGTGGAGTGCTGGGACACCAGGAATCGTGTTATTTCGCTTTATATAGCTGCGAGCCAGCGATTTCGGTGATTCTGCATACTTCTCACAGAAGAATATCCAAGATTGTCGCAGAAAATGCATGTCTCTGCTGGAAACCCAACGAAACCGAAGATATTGCAGTTTCCGCATGTCAAACGCACTGTGGAGTGCTGAAAACACCAGGAAACGTGTTTTTCGCATTCAATAGCAAGCAAACTGCAATTTCGGTGATTCTACACTTGTCACAGAAGAATCATGAAGATTATCACTGAAATTGCATATGTCAGCTGGAAACCCAACGAAACCGAAGATATCGCTGTATCCGCATGTCAAACGCACTGTGGAATGCTGAAAACACCAGAAAACGTGTTTTTCGCATTAGATAGCTCGAAAACAGTGATTTCGGTGATTCTGCACTTGTCACAGAAGAATCATGAAGATTATAACTGAAAATGCATATCTTAGCTGGAAACCCAACGAAACCGAAAATATCGCTGTATCCGAATGTCAAACGCACTGTGGAGTGCTCAAAACACCAGATAACGTGTTTCTCGCATTCAATAGCACGAAAACAGCGATTTCGGTGATTCTGCATACTTCTCGCAGAAGGATATTCAAGATCATCGTAGAAAGTGCATGTCTCAGTGGGGAAACCCCACGAAAACGAAGATATCGCAGTTTCGGCATATCAAACGCACTGTGGAGTGCTGAAAACACCAGAAAACGTGTTTTTCGCATTCAATAGCACGAAAACAGCGATTTCGGTGATTCTACACTTGTCACAGAAGAATCATGAAGATTATCACTGAAATTGCATATGTCAGCTGGAAACCCAACGAAACCGAAGATATCGCTGTATCCGCATGTCAAACGCACTGTGGAATGCTGAAAACACCAGAAAACGAGTTTTTCGCATTAGATAGCTCGAAAACAGTGATTTCGGTGATTCTGCACTTGTCACAGATGAATCATGAAGATTATAACTGAAAATGCATATCTTAGCTGGAAACCCAACGAAACCGAAAATATCGCTGTATCCGAATGTCAAACGCACTGTGGAGTGCTCAAAACACCAGATAACGTGTTTCTCGCATTCAATAGCACGAAAACAGCGATTTTGGTGATTCTGCATACTTCTCGCAGAAGGATATTCAAGATCATCGTAGAAAGTGCATGTCTCAGTGGGGAAACCCCACGAAAACGAAGATATCGCAGTTTCGGCATATCAAACGCACTGTGGAGTGCTGAAAACACCAGAAAACGTGTTTTTCGCATTCCATAGCACGGAAACAGCGATTTCGGTGATTCTGCAAACTTCTCACAGAAGAATATCCGAGATTATCGTAGAAAATGCATATCTCATCTGGAAACCCAACGAAACCGAAGATATTGCAGTTTCCGCATGTCAAACGCACTGTGGAGTGCTGAAAACACCAGGAAACGTGTTTTTCGCATTCAATAGCACGAAAACTGCGATTTCGGTGATTATGCATACTTCTCACGCAAGTATATCCAAGATTATCGTAGAAAATGCATGTCTCAGCAGGAAACCCCACGAAAACGACGATATCGCTGTCGCCGCATGTCAAACTGACAGTGGAGTGAAGTAAACACCAGAAAATGTGTTTTTCGCATTCAATAGCACGAAAACAGCGATTTTGGTGTTTCTGCACACTTGTCACAGAAGCATCTCGAAGATTATCACTGAAAATGCATATCTTAGCTCGAAACTCAGCGAACCCGTAGATATCGCAGTTTCCGCATATCAAACGCACTGTGGAGTGCTCATCACACGAGAAAATGCGTTTTTCGCAATAAATAGAACGAAAACAGCGATACCGGTGGTTCTGCATACTTCTCACAGAAGAATACCCAAGATTATCGTAGAAAATGCATGTCTCAACTGGAAACCACACGAAAACGAAGATATCGCAGTTTCCGCATATCAAATGCACTGTGAAGTGCTGAAAACACCAGAAAACGTGTTTTTCGTATTAAATAGCACAAAACAGCGATTTCGGTGAATCTGCACACTTGTCACAAAAGCATCTCGAAGATTATCACTGAAAATGCATATATTAGCTGGAAACCCCACGAAAACGAAGATATCGCAGTTTCCGCATATCAAACGCACTGTGGAATGTTGATAACACCAGAAAACGTGTTTTTCGCATTCAATAGCGCGAAAACAGCGATATCGGTGATTCTACACTTGTCACAGAAGAATCATGAAGATTATGACTGAAATTGCATATGTCAGCTGGAAACCCAACGAAACCGAAGATATCGCTGTATCCGCATGTCAAACGCACTGTGGAATGCTTAAAACACCAGAAAACGAGTTTTTCGCATTAGATAGCTCGAAAACAGTGATTTCGGTGATTCTGCACTTGTCACAGAAGAATCATGAAGATTATAACTGAAAATGCATATCTTAGCTGGAAAACCAACGAAACCGAAAATATGGCTGTATCCGAATGTGAAACGCACTGTGGAGTGCTCAAAACACCAGATGACGTGTTTCTCGCATTCAATAGCACGAAAACAGCGATTTCGGTGATTCTGCATACTTCTCGCAGAAGGATATTCAAGATCATCGTAGAAAGTGCATGTCTCAGTGGGGAAACCCCACGAAAACGAAGATATCGCAGTTTCGGCATATCAAACGCACTGTGGAGTGCTGAAAACACCAGAAAACGTGTTTTTCGCATTCCATAGCACGGAAACAGCGATTTCGGTGATTCTGCAAACTTCTCACAGAAGAATATCCGAGATTATCGTAGAAAATGCATGTCTCAGCTGGAAACACCACGAAAACGAAGATATCGCAGTTTCGGCATATCAAACGCACTGTGGAGTGCTGAAAACACCAGAAAACGTGTTTTTCGAATTCAATAGCACGAAAACAGCGATTTCGGTGATTCTGCTCGCTTGTCACAGAAGAATCATGAAGATTATCACTGAAATTGCATATGTCAGCTGGAAACCCAACGAAACCGAAGATATCGCTGTATCCGCATGTCAAACGCACTGTGGAATGCTGAAAACACCAGAAAACGAGTTTTTCGCATTAGATAGCTCGAAAACAGTGATTTCGGTGATTCTGCACTTGTCACAGAGGAATCATGAAGATTATAACTGAAAATGCATATCTTAGCTGGAAACCCAACGAAACCGAAAATATCGCTGTATCCGAATGTCAAACGCACTGTGGAGTGCTCAAAACACCAGATAACTTGTTTCTCGCATTCAATAGCACGAAAACAGCGATTTCGGTGATTCTGCATACTTCTCGCAGAAGGATATTCAAGATCATCGTAGAAAGTGCATGTCTCAGTGGGGAAACCCCACGAAAACGAAGATATCGCAGTTTCGGCATATCAAACGCACTGTGGAGTGCTGAAAACACCAGAAAACGTGTTTTTCGCATTCAATAGCACGAAAACAGCGATTTCGGTGATTCTACACTTGTCACAGAAGAATCATGAAGATTATCACTGAAATTGCATATGTCAGCTGGAAACCCAACGAAACCGAAGATATCGCTGTATCCGCATGTCAAACGCACTGTGGAATGCTGAAAACACCAGAAAACGAGTTTTTCGCATTAGATAGCTCGAAAACAGTGATTTCGGTGATTCTGCACTTGTCACAGATGAATCATGAAGATTATAACTGAAAATGCATATCTTAGCTGGAAACCCAACGAAACCGAAAATATCGCTGTATCCGAATGTCAAACGCACTGTGGAGTGCTCAAAACACCAGATAACGTGTTTCTCGCATTCAATAGCACGAAAACAGCGATTTTGGTGATTCTGCATACTTCTCGCAGAAGGATATTCAAGATCATCGTAGAAAGTGCATGTCTCAGTGGGGAAACCCCACGAAAACGAAGATATCGCAGTTTCGGCATATCAAACGCACTGTGGAGTGCTGAAAACACCAGAAAACGTGTTTTTCGCATTCCATAGCACGGAAACAGCGATTTCGGTGATTCTGCAAACTTCTCACAGAAGAATATCCGAGATTATCGTAGAAAATGCATATCTCATCTGGAAACCCAACGAAACCGAAGATATTGCAGTTTCCGCATGTCAAACGCACTGTGGAGTGCTGAAAACACCAGGAAACGTGTTTTTCGCATTCAATAGCACGAAAACTGCGATTTCGGTGATTATGCAGACTTCTCACGCAAGTATATCCAAGATTATCGTAGAAAATGCATGTCTCAGCAGGAAACCCCACGAAAACGACGATATCGCTGTCGCCGCATGTCAAACTGACAGTGGAGTGCAGTAAACACCAGAAAATGTGTTTTTCGCATTCAATAGCACGAAAACAGCGATTTTGGTGTTTCTGCACACTTGTCACAGAAGCATCTCGAAGATTATCACTGAAAATGCATATCTTAGCTCGAAACTCAGCGAACCCGTAGATATCGCAGTTTCCGCATATCAAACGCACTGTGGAGTGCTCATCACACGAGAAAATGCGTTTTTCGCAATAAATAGAACGAAAACAGCGATACCGGTGGTTCTGCATACTTCTCACAGAAGAATACCCAAGATTATCGTAGAAAATGCATGTCTCAACTGGAAACCACACGAAAACGAAGATATCGCAGTTTCCGCATATCAAATGCACTGTGAAGTGCAGAAAACACCAGAAAACGTGTTTTTCGTATTAAATAGCACAAAACAGCGATTTCGGTGAATCTGCACACTTGTCACAGAAGCATCTCGAAGATTATCACTGAAAATGCATATATTAGCTGGAAACCCCACGAAAACGAAGATATCGCAGTTTCCGCATATCAAACGCACTGTGGAATGTTGATAACACCAGAAAACGTGTTTTTCGCATTCAATAGCACGAAAACAGCGATATCGGTGATTCTACACTTGTCACAGAAGAATCATGAAGATTATCACTGAAATTGCATATGTCAGCTGGAAACCCAACGAAACCGAAGATATCGCTGTATCCGCATGTCAAACGCACTGTGGAATGCTTAAAACACCAGAAAACGAGTTTTTCGCATTAGATAGCTCGAAACCAGTGATTTCGGTGATTCTGCACTTGTCACAGAAGAATCATGAAGATTATAACTGAAAATGCATATCTTAGCTGGAAAACCAACGAAACCGAAAATATGGCTGTATCCGAATGTGAAACGCACTGTGGAGTGCTCAAAACACCAGATGACGTGTTTCTCGCATTCAATAGCACGAAAACAGCGATTTCGGTGGTTCTGCATACTTCTCGCAGAAGGATATTCAAGATCATCGTAGAAAGTGCATGTCTCAGTGGGGAAACCCCACGAAAACGAAGATATCGCAGTTTCGGCATATCAAACGCACTGTGGAGTGCTGAAAACACCAGAAAACGTGTTTTTCGCATTCCATAGCACGGAAACAGCGATTTCGGTGATTCTGCAAACTTCTCACAGAAGAATATCCGAGATTATCGTAGAAAATGCATGTCTCAGCTGGAAACACCACGAAAACGAAGATATCGCAGTTTCGGCATATCAAACGCACTGTGGAGTGCTGAAAACACTAGAAAACGTGTTTTTCGAATTCAATAGCACGAAACCAGCGATTTCGGTGATTCTGCTCGCTTGTTACAGAAGAATATCCAACATTGTCACTGAAAATGCATATCTCATCTGGAAACCCAACGAAACCGAAGAATTCGTAGTTTCCGCATATCAAACGCACTGTGGAGTGCTGAAAACACCAGAAAACGAGTTTTTCGCATTAAATAGCACGAAAACAGCGATTTCTGTGATTCTGCAAACTTCTCACAGAAGAATATACAAGATTATCGTAGAAAATGCATATCTCATCTGGAAACCCAACGAAACCGAAGATATTGCAGTTTCCGCATGTCAAACGCTCTGTGGAGTGCTGAAAACACCAGGAAACGTGTTTTTCGCATTCAATAGCACGAAAACAGCGATTTCGGTGATTCTGCATACTTCTCGCAGAAGGATATCCAAGATTATCGTAGAAAATGCATGTCATAGTTGGAAACCCCACGAAAACGAAGATACCGCAGTTTCCGCATGTCAAACGCACTGTGGAGTGTTGAAAACACCAGAAAACGAGTTTTTCGCAGTAAATAGCACGAAAACAGCGATTTCAGTGATTCTACACTTGTCACAGAAGAATCATGAACATTATAACTGAAAATGCATATCTTAGCTGGAAACCCAACGAAACCGAAGATATCGCTGTATCCGACTCTCAAACGCACTGTGGAGTGCTCAAAACACCAGATAACGTGTTTCTCGCATTCAATAGCACGAAAACAGCGAATTCGGTGATTCTGCATACTTCTCGCAGAAGGATATTCAAGATCATCGTAGAAAGTGCATGTCTCAGTCGGGAAACCCCACGAAAACGAAGATATCGCAGTTTCGGCATATCAAACGCACTGTGGAGTGCTGAAAACACCAGAAAACGTGTTTTTCGCATTAAATAGCACGAAAACAGCAATTTCGGTATTTCTGCACTCTTGTCACAGAAGAATCACGAAGATTATAACTGAAAATGCATATCTTAGCTGGAAACCCAACGAAACCGAAGATATCGCTGTATCCGAATGTCAAACGCACTGTGGAGTGCTGAAAACACCTGAGAACGTGTTTATTGCATTAAATAGCACGAAAACAGCGATTTCGATTATTCTGCACGCTTGTCACAGGAGACGCACGAAGATTATCACTGAAAATGCATGTCTCAGCTGGCAACCCCACGAAAACGAAGATATCGCAGTTTTCGCATATCATACGCACTGTGGAATGTTGAAAACACCAGGAAACGTGTTTTTCGCATTCA
Organism: Anthophora plumipes; assembly: GCA_951804975.1. Lineage (NCBI taxonomy): Eukaryota > Metazoa > Arthropoda > Insecta > Hymenoptera > Apidae > Anthophora > Anthophora plumipes. The sequence goes on along the minus strand of OX638123.1, from coordinate 8,922,281 downwards.
ATGGCACGAAAACCGCGATTTCGGTGTTTCTGCACACTTGTCACAGAAGCATCTCGAAGATTATCACTGAAAATGCATATCTTAGCTGGAAACCCCACGAAAACGAAGATATCGCAGTTTCCGCATATCAAACGCACTGTGGAGTGCTGAAAATACCAGAAAACGAGTTTTTCGCATTAAATAGCACGAAAACAGCGATTTCGGTGATTCTACACTTGTCACAGAAGAATCATGAACATTATAACTGAAAATGCATATCTTAGCTGGAAACCCAACGAAACCGAAAATATCGCTGTATCCGAATGTCAAACGCACTGTGGAGTGCTCAAAACACCAGATAACGTGTTTCTCGCATTCAATAGCACGAAAACAGCGATTTTGGTGATTCTGCATACTTCTCGCAGAAGGATATTCAAGATCATCGTAGAAAGTGCATGTCTCAGTGGGGAAACCCCACGAAAACGAAGATATCGCAGTATCCGCATGCCAAACGCACTGTGGATTGCTGGAAGCCGCAGAAAACGTGTTTGTCGCATTCAATAGCACGAAAACAGCGATTTCGGTGATTCTGCATACTTCTCGCAGAAGGATATCCAAGATTATCGTAGAAAATGCATGTCTCAGTTGGAAACCCCACGAAAACGAAGATATCGCAGTTTCCGCATGTCAAACATACTGTGGAGTGATGAAAACACCAGAAAACGAGTTTTTCGCATTAAATAGCACGAAAACAGCGATTTCTGAGGTTCTGCAAACTTCTCACAGAAGAATATACAAGATTATCGTAGAAAATGCATATCTCATCTGGAAACCCAACGAAACCGAAGATATTGCAGTTTCCGCATGTCAAACGTTCTGTGGAGTGCTGAAAACACCAGGAAACGTGTTTTTCGCATTCAATAGCACGAAAACAGCGATTTCGGTGATTCTGCATACTTCTCGCAGAAGGATATCCAAGATTATCGTAGAAAATGCATGTCTCAGTTGGAAACCCCACGAAAACGAAGATATCGCAGCTTCCGCATGTCAAACGCACTGTGGAGTGTTGAAAACACCAGAAAACGTGTTTTTCGCATTAAATAGCACGAAAACAGCGATTTCGGTATTTCTGCACACTTGTCACAGAAGAATCATGAAGATTATCACTGAAAATGCATAGCTCATCTGGAAACCCAACGAAACCGAAGGTATTGCAGTTTCCGCATGTCAAACGCACTGTGGAGTGCTGAAAACACCACAAAACGTGTTTTTCGCATTCAATAGCACGAAAACTGCGATTTCGGTGATTCTGCATACTTGTCACAGAAGAATCATGAGGATTATCATTGAAAATGCATATGTCAGCTGGAAACCCAACGAAACCGAAGATATCGCAGTTTCCGCATATCAAACGCACTGTGGAGTGCTGAAAATACCAGAAAACGAGTTTTTCGCATTAAATAGCACGAAAACAGCGATTTCGGTGATTCTACACTTGTCACAGAAGAATCATGAACATTATAACTGAAAATGCATATCATAGCTGGAAACCCAACGAAACCGAAGATATCGCTGTATCCGACTGTCAAACGCACTGTGGAGTGCTCAAAACACCAGATAACGTGTTTCTCGCATTCAATAGCACGAAAACAGCGATTTCGGTGATTCTGCATACTTCTCGCAGAAGGATAACCAAGATTATAGTAGAAAATGCATGTCTCAGCTGGTAACCCCACGAAAACGACGATATCGCTGTTGCCGCATATCATACGCACTGTGGAATGTTGAAAACACCAGAAAACGTGTTTTTCGCATTAAATAGCACAAAAACAGCGATTTCGGTATTTCTGCACACTTGTCACAGAAGAATCACGAAGATTATAACTGAAAATGCATATCTTAGCTGGAAACCCAACGAAACCGAAGATATCGCTGTATCCGAATGTCAAACGCACTGTGGAGTGCTGAAAACACCTGAGAACGTGTTTATTGCATTAAATAGCACGAAAACAGCGATTTCGATTATTCTGCACGCTTGTCACAGGAGACGCACGAAGATTATCAATGAAAATGCATGTCTCAGCTGGCAACCCCACTAAAATGAAGATATCGCAGTTTTCGCATATCATACGCACTGTGGAATGTTGAAAACACCAGGAAACGTGTTTTTCGCATTCAATGGCACGAAAACCGCGATTTCGCAGTTTCTGCACACTTGTCACAGAAGCATCTCGAAGATTATCACTGAAAATGCATATCTTAGCTGGAAACCCCACGAAAACGAAGATATCGCAGTTTCCGCATTTCAAACGCACTGTGGAATGTTGATAACACCAGAAAACGTGTTTTTCGCATTCAATAGCACGAAACAGCGATTTCGGTGATTCTACACTTGTCACAGAAGAATCATGAAGATTATCACTGAAATTGCATATGTCAGCTGGAAACCCAACGAAACCGAATATATCGCTGTATCCGCATGTGAAACGCACTGTGGAATGCTGAAAACCCCAGAAAACGAGTTTTTCGCATTAGATAGCTCGAAAACAGTGATTTCGGTGATTCTGCACTTGTCACAGAAGAATCATGAAGATTATAACTGAAAATGCATATCTTAGCTGGAAACCCAACGAAACCGAAAATATCGCTGTATCCGAATGTCAAACGCACTGTGGAGTGCTTAAAACACCAGATAACGTGATTCTCGCATTCAATAGCACGAAAACAGCGATTTCGGTGATTCTGCATAATTCTCGCAGAAGGATATTCAAGATCATCGTAGAAAATGCATGTCTCAGTGGGGAAACCCCACGAAAACGAAGATATCGCAGTATCCGCATGCCAAACGCACTGTGGATTGCTGGAAGCACCAGAAAACGTGTTTGTCGCATTCAATAGCACGAAAACAGCGATTTCTGTGATTCTGCAAACTTCTCACAGAAGAATATACAAGGTTATCGTAGAAAATGCATATCTCATCTGGAAACCCAACGAAACCGAAGATATTGCAGTTTCCGCATGTCAAACGCTCTGTGGAGTGCTGAAAACACCAGAAAACGAGTTTTTCGCATTAAATAGCACGAAAACAGCGATTTCGGTGATTCTACACTTGTCACAGAAGAATCATGAGCATTATAACTGAAAATGCATATCTTAGCTGGAAACCCAACGAAACCGATGATATCGCTGTATCCGACTGTCAAACGCACTGTGGAGTGCTCAAAACACCAGATAACGTGTTTCTCGCATTCAATAGCACGAAAACAGCGATTTCGGTGATTCTGCATACTTCTCGCAGAAGGATAACCAAGATTATAGTAGAAAATGCATGTCTCAGCTGGTAACCCCACGGAAACGACGATATCGCTGTTGCCGCCTATCATATGCACTGTGGAATGTTGAAAACACCAGAAAACGTGTTTTTCGCATTAAATAGCACGAAAACAGCGATTTCGATTATTCTGCACGCTTGTCACAGGAGACGCACGAAGATTATCACTGAAAATGCATGTCTCAGCTGGCAACCACACGAAAACGAAGATATCGCAGTTTTCGCATATCATACGCACTGTGGAATGTTGAAAACACCAGGAAACGTGTTTTTCGCATTCAATAGCTCGAAAACCGCGATTTCGGTGTTTCTGCACACTTGTCACAGAAGCATCTCGAAGATTATCACTGAAATTGCATATGTCAGCTGGAAACCCAACGAAACCGAAGATATCGCTGTATCCGCATGTCAAACGCACTGTGGAGTGCTGAAAACACCAGAAAACGAGTTTTTCGCATTAGATAGCTCGAAAACAGTGATTTCGGTGATTCTGCACTTGTCACAGAAGAATCATGAAGATTATAACTGAAAATGCATATCTTAGCTGGAAACCCAACGAAACCGAAAATATCGCTGTATTCGAATGTCAAACGCACTGTGGAGTGCTTAAAACACCAGATAACGTGTTTCTCGCATTCAATAGCACGAAAACAGCGATTTCGGTGATTCTGCATAATTCTCGCAGAAGGATATTCAAGATCATCGTAGAAAATGCATGTCTCAGTGGGGAAACCCCACGAAAACGAAGATATCGCAGTATCCGCATGCCAAACGCACTGTGGATTGCTGGAAGCACCAGAAAACGTGTTTGTCGCATTCAATAGTACGAAAACAGCGATTTCGGTGATTCTGCATACTTCTCGCAGAAGGATATCCAAGATTATCGTAGAAAATGCATGTCTCAGTTGGAAACCCCACGAAAACGAAGATATCGCAGTTTCCGCATGTCAAACGCACTGTGGAGTGTTGAAAACACCAGAAAACGTGTTTTTCGCATTCAATAGCACGAAAACAGCGATTACGGTGATACTACACTTGTCACAGAAGAATCATGATGATTATCACTGAAATTGCATATGTCAGCTGGAAACCCAACGAAACCGAAGATATCGCTGCATCCGCATGTCAAACGCACTGTGGAATGCTGAAAACACCAGAAAACGAGCTTTTCGCATTAGATAGCTCGAAAACAGTGATTTCAGTGATTCTGCACTTGTCACAGAAGAATCATGAAGATTATAACTGAAAATGCATGTCTTAGCTGGAAACCCAACGAAACCGAAAATATCGCTGTATCCGAATGTCAAACGCACTGTGGAGTGCTCAAAACACCAGATAACGTGTTTCTCGCATTCAATAGCAGGAAAACAGCGATTTCGGTGATTCTGCATACTTCTCGCAGAAGGATATTCAAGATCATCGTAGAAAGTGCATGTCTCAGTGGGGAAACCCCACGAAAACGAGGATATCGCAGTTTCGGTATATCAAACGCACTGTGGAGTGCTGAAAACACCAGAAAACGTGTTTTTCGCATTCCATAGCACGGAAACAGCGATTTCGGTGATTCTGCACACTTGTCACAGAAGAATATCCAAGATTGTCACTGAAAATGCATATCTCATCTGGAAACCCAACGAAACCGAAGATATCGCAGTTTCCGCATATCAAACGCATTGTGGAGTGCTGAAAACACCAGAAAACGAGTTTTTCGTATTAAATAGCACGAAAACAGCGATTTCAGTGATTCTACACTTGTCACAGAAGAATCATGAAGATTATAACTGAAAATGCATATCTTAGCTGGAAACCCAACGAAACCGAAGATATCGCTGTATCCGAATGTCAAACCAACTGTGGAGTGCTGAAAACACCTGAAAACGTGTTTATTGCATTAAATAGCACGAAAACAGCGATTTCGATTATTGTGCACGCTTGTCACAGGAGACACACGAAGATTATCACTGAAAATGCACGTCTCAGCTGGCAACCCCACGAAAACGAAGATATCGCTGTTTCCGCATATCAAACGCACTGTGGAGTGCTGAAAACACCAGAAAACGTGTTTTTCGCATTAAATAGCACAAAACAGCGATTTCGGTGAATCTGCACACTTGTCACAGAAGCATCTCGAAGATTATCACTGAAAATGCATATATTAGCTGGAAACCCCACGAAAACGAAGATATCGCAGTTTCCGCATATCAAACACACTGTGAAGTGCTGAAAACGCCAGAAAACGTGTTTTTCGCATTCAATAGCACGAAAACAGAGATTTTGGTGTTTCTGCACACTTGTCACAGAAGCATCTCGAAGATTATCACTGAAAATGCATATCTTAGCTCGAAACTCAGCGAACCCGTATATATCGCAGTTTCCGCATATCAAACGCACTGTGGAGTGCTCATCACACGAGAAAATGCGTTTTTCGCAATAAATAGAACGAAAACAGCGATACCGGTGATTCTGCATACTTCTCACAGAAGAATACCCAAGATTATCGTAGAAAATGCATGTCTCAACTGGAAACCACACGAAAACGAAGATATCGCAGTTTCCGCATATCAAATGCACTGTGAAGTGCTGAAAACACCAGAAAACGTGTTTTTCGCATTAAATAGCACAAAACAGCGATTTCGGTGAATCTGCACACTTGTCACAGAAGCATCTCGAAGATTATCACTGAAAATGCATATATTAGCTGGAAACCCCACGAAAACGAAGATATCGCAGTTTCCGCATATCAAACACACTGTGAAGTGCTGAAAACGCCAGAAAACGTGTTTTTCGCATTAATTAGCACGAAGACAGCGATTTCGTAGATTCTGCATACTTCTCACAGAAGCATATCCAAGATTCTCGTAGAAAATGCATATCTCAAATGGAAACCCCACGAAAACGACGATATCGCTGTTGCCACATGTCAAACTCACAGTGGAGTGCAGAAAACACCAGAAAACGTGTTTTTCGCATTAACTAGCACGAAAACAGCGATTTCGGAGATTCTGCATACTTCTCACAGAAGCATATCCAAGATTCTCGTAGAAAATGCATATCTCAGCTGGAAACCCCACGAAAACGAACATATCGCAGTTTCCGCGTATCAAAGACACAGTGAAGTTCCGAAAACACCAGAAAACGTGTTTTTAGCATTAAGCAGCACGATAACAGCGCTTTCGGTGATTCTGCATACTTCTCCAAGAAGGATATCCAAGATTATCGTAGAAAATGCATTTCTCAGCTGGAAACCCCACGAAAACGAAGAGATCGCAGTTTCCGCATATCACACGCATTGTGGAGTGCTGGGACACCAGGAATCGTGTTATTTCGCATTATATAGCTGTGAGCCCGCGATTTCGGTGATTCTGCATACTTCTCACAGAAGCATATCCAAGATTCTCGTAGAAAATGCATATCTCAGCTGGAAACCCCACGAAAACGAACATATCGCAGTTTCCGCGTATCAAAGACACAGTGAAGTTCCGAAAACACCAGAAAACGTGTTTTTAGCATTAAGCAGCACGATAACAGCGCTTTCGGTGATTCTGCATACTTCTCCAAGAAGGATATCCAAGATTATCGTAGAAAATGCATATCTCATCTGGAAACCCAACGAAACCGACGATATCGCAGTTTCCGCATATCAAACGCACTGTGGAGTGCTTAAATCGCCACAAAACGTGTTTTTCGTATTCAATAGCACGAAAACAGCGATTTCGGTGATTCTGCACACTTGTCACAGAAGAAACATGAGGATTATCACTGAAAATGCATATATCATCTGGATACCCAACGAAACCGAAGATATTGCAGTTTCCGCATGTCAAACGCACTGTGGAGTGCTGAAATCGCCAGAAAACGTGTTTTTCGCATTAAACAGCACGATAACAGCGCTTTCGGTGATTCTGCATACTTCTCCAAGAAGGATATCTCTGATTATCGTAGAAGATGCATTTCTCAGCTGGAAACCCCACGAAAACGAAGATATCGCAGTTTCCGCATATCACACGCATTTTGGAGTGCTGGGAAACCAGGAATCGTGTTATTTCGCATTATATAGCTGTGATCCAGCGATTTCGGTGATTCTGCATACTTCTCACAGAAGAATATCCAAGATTATCGCAGAAAATGCATGTCTCAGCTGGAAACCCCACGAAAACGAAGATATCGCAGTGTCGGCATATCAAACGCACTGTGGAGTGCTGAAAACACCAGAAAACGTGTTTTTCGCATTCAATAGCACGAAAACAGCGATTTCGGTGATTCTGCACACTTGTCACAGAAGAATCATGAAGATTATCACTGAAAATGCATAGCTCATCTGGAAACCCAAGGAAAATGAAGATATCGCAGTTTCCGCATATCAAACGCACTGTGGAATGTTGAAAACACCAGAAAGCGTGTTTTTCGCATTAAATAGCACGAAAACAGCGATCTCGGTGATTCTGCACATTTGTCACAGAAGAATTATGAAGATTATCACTGAAAATGCATATCTCATCTGGAAACCCAACGAAACCGAAGATATTGCAGTTTCCGCATGTCAAACGCACTGTGGAGTGCTGAAATCGCCAGAAAACGTGTTTTTCGCATTAAACAGCACGATGACAGCGCTTTCGGTGATTCTGCATACTTCTCCAAGAAGGATATCTCTGATTATCGTAGAAGATGCATTTCTCAGCTGGAAACCCCACGAAAACGAAGATATCGCAGTTTCCGCATATCACACGCATTTTGGAGTGCTGGGAAACCAGGAATCGTGTTATTTCGCATTATATAGCTGTGATCCAGCGATTTCGGTGATTCTGCATACTTGTCACAGAAGAATATCCAAGATTATCACTGAAAATGCATACATCAGGAAACCCAACGAAACCGAAGATATTGCATTTTCCGCATATCAAACGCACCGTGGAGTGCTGAAAACACCACAAAACGTGTTTTTCGCATTCAATAGCACGAAAACAGCGATTTCGGTGATTCTGCACACTTGTCACAGAAGAATCACGAAGATTATAACTGAAAATGCATATCTTAGCTGGAAACCCAACGAAAACGAAGATATCGCAGTTTTCGCATATCATACGCACTGTGGAATGTTGAAAACACCAGGAAACGTGTTTTTCGCATTCAATGGCACGAAAACCGCGATTTCGGTGTTTCTGCACACTTGTCACAGAAGCATCTCGAAGATTATCACTGAAAATGCATATCTTAGCTGGAAACCCCACGAAAACGAAGATATCGCAGTTTCCGCATTTCAAACGCACTGTGGAATGTTGATAACACCAGAAAACGAGTTTTTCGCATTCAATAGCACGAAACAGCGATTTCGGTGATTCTACACTTGTCACAGAAGAATCATGAAGATTATCACTGAAATTGCATATGTCAGCTGGAAACCCAACGAAACCGAATATATCGCTGTATCCGCATGTGAAACGCACTGTGGAATGCTGAAAACCCCAGAAAACGAGTTTTTCGCATTAGATAGCTCGAAAACAGTGATTTCGGTGATTCTGCACTTGTCACAGAAGAATCATGAAGATTATAACTGAAAATGCATATCTTAGCTGGAAACCCAACGAAACCGAAAATATCGCTGTATCCGAATGTCAAACGCACTGTGGAGTGCTCAAAACACCAGATAACGTGATTCTCGCATTCAATAGCACGAAAACAGCGATTTCGGTGATTCTGCATACTTCTCGCAGAAGGATATTCAAGATCATCGTAGAAAGTGCATGTCTCAGTCGGGAAACCCCACGAAAACGAAGATATCGCAGTTTCGGCATATCAAACGCACTGTGGAGTGCTGAAAACACCAGAAAACGTGTTTTTCGCATTCCATAGCACGGAAACAGCGATTTCGGTGATTCTGCAAACTTCTCACAGAAGAATATCCGAGATTATCGTAGAAAATGCATGTCTCAGCTGGAAACACCACGAAAACGAAGATATCGCAGTTTCGGCATATCAAACGCACTGTGGAGTGCTGAAAACACCAGAAAACGTGTTTTTCGAATTCAATAGCACGAAAACAGCGATTTCGGTGATTCTGCTCGCTTGTCACAGAAGAATATCCAACATTGTCACTGAAAATGCATATCTCATCTGGAAAACCAACGAAACCGAAGATATCGTAGTTTCCGCATATCAAACGCACTGTGGAGTGCTGAAAACACCAGAAAACGAGTTTTTCGCATTAAATAGCACGAAAACAGCGATTTCTGTGATTCTGCAAACTTCTCACAGAAGAATATACAAGATTATCGTAGAAAATGCATATCTCATCTGGAAACCCAACGAAACCGAAGATATTGCAGTTTCCGCATGTCAAACGCTCTGTGGAGTGCTGAAAACACCAGGAAACGTGTTTTTCGCATTCAATAGCACGAAAATTGCGATTTCGGTGATTCTGCATACTTCTCGCAGAAGGATATCCAAGATTATCGTAGAAAATGCATGTCTCAGTTGGATACCCCACGAAAACGAAGATATCGCAGTTTCCGCATGTCAAACGCACTGTGGAGTGTTGAAAACACCAGAAAACGTGTTTTTCGCATTAAATAGCACGAAAACAGCGATTTCGGTATTTCTGCACACTTGTCACAGAAGAATCATGAAGATTATCACTGAAAATGCATAGCTCATCTGGAAACCCAACGAAACCGAAGGTATTGCAGTTTCCGCATGTCAAACGCACTGTGGAGTGCTGAAAACACCACAAAACGTGTTTTTCGCATTCAATAGCACGAAAACTGCGATTTCGGTGATTCTGCATACTTGTCACAGAAGAATCATGAGGATTATCATTGAAAATGCATATGTCAGCTGGAAACCCAACGAAACCGAAGATATCACAGTTTCCGCATATCAAACGCACTGTGGAGTGCTGAAAACACCAGAAAACGAGTTTTTCGCATTAGATAGCTCGAAAACAGTGATTTCGGTGATTCTGCACTTGTCACAGAAGAATCATGAAGATTATAACTGAAAATGCATAGCTCATCTGGAAACCCAACGAAAACGAAGATATCGCAGTTTCCGCATGTCAAACGCACTGTGGAGTGTTGAAAACACCAGAAAACGTGTTTTTCGCATTAAATAGCACGAAAACAGCGATTTCGGTATTTCTGCACACTTGTCACAGAAGAATCATGAAGATTATCACTGAAAATGCATAGCTCATCTGGAAACCCAACGAAACCGAAAATATCGCTGTATCCGAATGTCAAACGCACTGTGGAGTGCTTAAAACACCAGATAACGTGATTCTCGCATTCAATAGCACGAAAACAGCGATTTCGGTGATTCTGCATAATTCTCGCAGAAGGATATTCAAGATCATCGTAGAAAATGCATGTCTCAGTGGGGAAACCCCACGAAAACGAAGATATCGCAGTATCCGCATGCCAAACGCACTGTGGATTGCTGGAAGCACCAGAAAACGTGTTTGTCGCATTCAATAGCACGAAAACAGCGATTTCTGTGATTCTGCAAACTTCTCACAGAAGAATATACAAGGTTATCGTAGAAAATGCATATCTCATCTGGAAACCCAACGAAACCGAAGATATTGCAGTTTCCGCATGTCAAACGCTCTGTGGAGTGCTGAAAACACCAGAAAACGAGTTTTTCGCATTAAATAGCACGAAAACAGCGATTTCGGTGATTCTACACTTGTCACAGAAGAATCATGAGCATTATAACTGAAAATGCATATCTTAGCTGGAAACCCAACGAAACCGATGATATCGCTGTATCCGACTGTCAAACGCACTGTGGAGTGCTCAAAACACCAGATAACGTGTTTCTCGCATTCAATAGCACGAAAACAGCGATTTCGGTGATTCTGCATACTTCTCGCAGAAGGATAACCAAGATTATAGTAGAAAATGCATGTCTCAGCTGGTAACCCCACGAAAACGACGATATCGCTGTTGCCGCATATCATACGCACTGTGGAATGTTGAAAACACCAGAAAACGTGTTTTTCGCATTAAATAGCACGAAAACAGCGATTTCGATTATTCTGCACGCTTGTCACAGGAGACGCATTAAGATTATCACTGAAAATGCATGTCTCAGCTGGCAACCACACGAAAACGAAGATATCGCAGTTTTCGCATATCATACGCACTGTGGAATGTTGAAAACACCAGGAAACGTGTTTTTCGCATTCAATAGCTCGAAAACCGCGATTTCGGTGTTTCTGCACACTTGTCACAGAAGCATCTCGAAGATTATCACTGAAATTGCATATGTCAGCTGGAAACCCAACGAAACCGAAGATATCGCTGTATCCGCATGTCAAACGCACTGTGGAGTGCTGAAAACACCAGAAAACGAGTTTTTCGCATTAGATAGCTCGAAAACAGTGATTTCGGTGATTCTGCACTTGTCACAGAAGAATCATGAAGATTATAACTGAAAATGCATATCTTAGCTGGAAACCCAACGAAACCGAAAATAATGCTGTATCCGAATGTCAAACGCACTGTGGAGTGCTTAAAACACCAGATAACGTGTTTCTCGCATTCAATAGCACGAAAACAGCGATTTCGGTGATTCTGCATAATTCTCGCAGAAGGATATTCAAGATCATCGTAGAAAATGCATGTCTCAGTGGGGAAACCCCACGAAAACGAAGATATCGCAGTATCCGCATGCCAAACGCACTGTGGATTGCTGGAAGCACCAGAAAACGTGTTTGTCGCATTCAATAGTACGAAAACAGCGATTTCGGTGATTCTGCATACTTCTCGCAGAAGGATATCCAAGATTATCGTAGAAAATGCATGTCTCAGTTGGAAACCCCACGAAAACGAAGATATCGCAGTTTCCGCATGTCAAACGCACTGTGGAGTGTTGAAAACACCAGAAAACGTGTTTTTCGCATTCAATATCACGAAAACAGCGATTACGGTGATACTACACTTGTCACAGAAGAATCATGATGATTATCACTGAAATTGCATATGTCAGCTGGAAACCCAACGAAACCGAAAATATCGCTGTATCCGAATGTCAAACGCACTGTGGAGTGCTCAAAACACCAGATAACGTGTTTCTCGCATTCAATAGCAGGAAAACAGCGATTTCGGTGATTCTGCATACTTCTCGCAGAAGGATATTCAAGATCATCGTAGAAAATGCATGTCTCAGTGGGGAAACCCCACGAAAACGAAGATATCGCAGTATCCGCATGCCAAACGCACTGTGGATTGCTGGAAGCACCAGAAAACGTGTTTGTCGCATTCAATAGTACGAAAACAGCGATTTCGGTGATTCTGCATACTTCTCGCAGAAGGATATCCAAGATTATCGTAGAAAATGCATGTCTCAGTTGGAAACCCCACGAAAACGAAGATATCGCAGTTTCCGCATGTCAAACGCACTGTGGAGTGTTGAAAACACCAGAAAACTTGTTTTTCGCATTCCATAGCACGGAAACAGCGATTTCGGTGATTCTGCACACTTGTCACAGAAGAATATCCAAGATTGTCACTGAAAATGCATATCTCATCTGGAAACCCAACGAAACCGAAGATATCGCAGTTTCCGCATATCAAACGCATTGTGGAGTGCTGAAAACACCAGAAAACGAGTTTTTCGTATTAAATAGCACGAAAACAGCGATTTCAGTGATTCTACACTTGTCACAGAAGAATCATGAAGATTATAACTGAAAATGCATATCTTAGCTGGAAACCCAACGAAACCGAAGATATCGCTGTATCCGAATGTCAAACCAACTGTGGAGTGCTGAAAACACCTGAAAACGTGTTTATTGCATTAAATTGCACGAAAACAGCGATTTCGATTATTGTGCACGCTTGTCACAGGAGACACACGAAGATTATCACTGAAAATGCACGTCTCAGCTGGCAACCCCACGAAAACGAAGATATCGCTGTTTCCGCATATCAAACGCACTGTGGAGTGCTGAAAACACCAGAAAACGTGTTTTTCGCATTAAATAGCACAAAACAGCGATTTCGGTGAATCTGCACACTTGTCACAGAAGCATCTCGAAGATTATCACTGAAAATGCATATATTAGCTGGAAACCCCACGAAAACGAAGATATCGCAGTTTCCGCATATCAAACACACTGTGAAGTGCTGAAAACGCCAGAAAACGTGTTTTTCGCATTCAATAGCACGAAAACAGAGATTTTGGTGTTTCTGCACACTTGTCACAGAAGCATCTCGAAGATTATCACTGAAAATGCATATCTTAGCTCGAAACTCAGCGAACCCGTATATATCGCAGTTTCCGCATATCAAACGCACTGTGGAGTGCTCATCACACGAGAAAATGCGTTTTTCGCAATAAATAGAACGAAAACAGCGATACCGGTGATTCTGCATACTTATCACAGAAGAATACCCAAGATTATCGTAGAAAATGCATGTCTCAACTGGAAACCACACGAAAACGAAGATATCGCAGTTTCCGCATATCAAATGCACTGTGAAGTGCTGAAAACACCAGAAAACGTGTTTTTCGCATTAAATAGCACAAAACAGCGATTTCGGTGAATCTGCACACTTGTCACAGAAGCATCTCGAAGATTATCACTGAAAATGCATATATTAGCTGGAAACCCCACGAAAACGAAGATATCGCAGTTTCCGCATATCAAACACACTGTGAAGTGCTGAAAACGCCAGAAAACGTGTTTTTCGCATTAATTAGCACGAAGACAGCGATTTCGTAGATTCTGCATACTTCTCACAGAAGCATATCCAAGATTCTCGTAGAAAATGCATATCTCAAATGGAAACCCCACGAAAACGACGATATCGCTGTTGCCACATGTCAAACTCACAGTGGAGTGCAGAAAACACCAGAAAACGTGTTTTTCGCATTAACTAGCACGAAAACAGCGATTTCGGAGATTCTGCATACTTCTCACAGAAGCATATCCAAGATTCTCGTAGAAAATGCATATCTCAGCTGGAAACCCCACGAAAACGAACATATCGCAGTTTCCGCGTATCAAAGACACAGTGAAGTTCCGAAAACACCAGAAAACGTGTTTTTAGCATTAAGCAGCACGATAACAGCGCTTTCGGTGATTCTGCATACTTCTCCAAGAAGGATATCCAAGATTATCGTAGAAAATGCATTTCTCAGCTGGAAACCCCACGAAAACGAAGATATCGCAGTTTCCGCATATCACACGCATTGTGGAGTGCTGGGACACCAGGAATCGTGTTATTTCGCATTATATAGCTGTGAGCCCGCGATTTCGGTGATTCTGCATACTTCTCACAGAAGAATATCCAAGATTATCGTAGAAAATGCATTTCTCAGCTGGAAACCCCACGAAAACGAAGATATCGCAGTTTCCGCATATCAAACGCACTGTGAAGTGCTGAAAACACCAGGAAACGTGTTTTTCGCATTCAATAGCAAGCAAACTGCAATTTCGGTGATTCTACACTTGTCACAGAAGACTATCCAAGATTGTCACTGAAAATGCATATCTCATCTGGAAACCCAACGAAACCGACGATATCGCAGTTTCCGCATATCAAACGCACTGTGGAGTGCTTAAATCGCCACAAAACGTGTTTTTCGTATTCAATAGCACGAAAACAGCGATTTCGGTGATTCTGCACACTTGTCACAGAAGAATCATGAAGATTATCACTGAAAATGCATAGCTCATCTGGAAACCCAAGGAAAATGAAGATATCGCAGTTTCCGCATATCAAACGCACTGTGGAATGTTGAAAACACCAGAAAGCGTGTTTTTCGCATTAAATAGCACGAAAACAGCGATCTCGGTGATTCTGCACATTTGTCACAGAAGAATTATGAAGATTATCACTGAAAATGCATATCTCATCTGGAAACCCAACGAAACCGAAGATATTGCAGTTTCCGCATGTCAAACGCACTGTGGAGTGCTGAAATCGCCAGAAAACGTGTTTTTCGCATTAAACAGCACGATAACAGCGCTTTCGGTGATTCTGCATACTTCTCCAAGAAGGATATCTCTGATTATCGTAGAAGATGCATTTCTCAGCTGGAAACCCCACGAAAACGAAGATATCGCAGTTTCCGCATATCACACGCATTTTGGAGTGCTGGGAAACCAGGAATCGTGTTATTTCGCATTATATAGCTGTGATCCAGCGATTTCGGTGATTCTGCATACTTGTCACAGAAGAATATCCAAGATTATCACTGAAAATGCATACATCAGGAAACCCAACGAAACCGAAGATATTGCATTTTCCGCATATCAAACGCACCGTGGAGTGCTGAAAACACCACAAAACGTGTTTTTCGCATTCAATAGCACGAAAACAGCGATTTCGGTGATTCTGCACACTTGTCACAGAAGAATCATGAAGATTATCACTAAAAATGCATAGCTCATCTGGAAACCCAAGGAAAATGAAGATATCGCAGTTTCCGCATATCAAACGCACTGTCGAATGTTGAAAACACCAGAAAGCGTGTTTTTCGCATTAAATAGCACGAAAACAGCGATTTCGGTATTTCTGCACACTTGTCACAGAAGAATCACGAAGATTATAACTGAAAATGCATATCTTAGCTGGAAACCCAACGAAAACGAAGATATCGCAGTTTTCGCATATCATACGCACTGTGGAATGTTGAAAACACCAGGAAACGTGTTTTTCGCATTCAATGGCACGAAAACCGCGATTTCGGTGTTTCTGCACACTTGTCACAGAAGCATCTCGAAGATTATCACTGAAAATGCATATCTTAGCTGGAAACCCCACGAAAACGAAGATATCGCAGTTTCCGCATTTCAAACGCACTGTGGAATGTTGATAACACCAGAAAACGAGTTTTTCGCATTCAATAGCACGAAACAGCGATTTCGGTGATTCTACACTTGTCACAGAAGAATCATGAAGATTATCACTGAAATTGCATATGTCAGCTGGAAACCCAACGAAACCGAATATATCGCTGTATCCGCATGTGAAACGCACTGTGGAATGCTGAAAACCCCAGAAAACGAGTTTTTCGCATTAGATAGCTCGAAAACAGTGATTTCGGTGATTCTGCACTTGTCACAGAAGAATCATGAAGATTATAACTGAAAATGCATATCTTAGCTGGAAACCCAACGAAACCGAAAATATCGCTGTATCCGAATGTCAAACGCACTGTGGAGTGCTCAAAACACCAGATAACGTGATTCTCGCATTCAATAGCACGAAAACAGCGATTTCGGTGATTCTGCATACTTCTCGCAGAAGGATATTCAAGATCATCGTAGAAAGTGCATGTCTCAGTCGGGAAACCCCACGAAAACGAAGATATCGCAGTTTCGGCATATCAAACGCACTGTGGAGTGCTGAAAACACCAGAAAACGTGTTTTTCGCATTCCATAGCACGGAAACAGCGATTTCGGTGATTCTGCAAACTTCTCACAGAAGAATATCCGAGATTATCGTAGAAAATGCATGTCTCAGCTGGAAACACCACGAAAACGAAGATATCGCAGTTTCGGCATATCAAACGCACTGTGGAGTGCTGAAAACACCAGAAAACGTGTTTTTCGAATTCAATAGCACGAAAACAGCGATTTCGGTGATTCTGCTCGCTTGTCACAGAAGAATATCCAACATTGTCACTGAAAATGCATATCTCATCTGGAAAACCAACGAAACCGAAGATATCGTAGTTTCCGCATATCAAACGCACTGTGGAGTGCTGAAAACACCAGAAAACGAGTTTTTCGCATTAAATAGCACGAAAACAGCGATTTCTGTGATTCTGCAAACTTCTCACAGAAGAATATACAAGATTATCGTAGAAAATGCATATCTCATCTGGAAACCCAACGAAACCGAAGATATTGCAGTTTCCGCATGTCAAACGCTCTGTGGGGTGCTGAAAACACCAGGAAACGTGTTTTTCGCATTCAATAGCACGAAAACTGCGATTTCGGTGATTCTGCATACTTCTCGCAGAAGGATATCCAAGATTATCGTAGAAAATGCATGTCTCAGTTGGATACCCCACGAAAACGAAGATATCGCAGTTTCCGCATGTCAAACGCACTGTGGAGTGTTGAAAACACCAGAAAACGTGTTTTTCGCATTAAATAGCACGAAAACAGCGATTTCGGTATTTCTGCACACTTGTCACAGAAGAATCATGAAGATTATCACTGAAAATGCATAGCTGATCTGGAAACCCAACGAAACCGAAGGTATTGCAGTTTCCGCATGTCAAACGCACTGTGGAGTGCTGAAAACACCACAAAACGTGTTTTTCGCATTCAATAGCACGAAAACTGCGATTTCGGTGATTCTGCATACTTGTCACAGAAGAATCATGAGGATTATCATTGAAAATGCATATGTCAGCTGGAAACCCAACGAAACCGAAGATATCGCAGTTTCCGCATATCAAACGCACTGTGGAGTGCTGAAAACACCAGAAAACGAGTTTTTCGCATTAGATAGCTCGAAAACAGTGATTTCGGTGATTCTGCACTTGTCACAGAAGAATCATGAAGATTATAACTGAAAATGCATATCTTAGCTGGAAACCCAACGAAACCGAAAATATCGCTGTATCCGAATGTCAAACGCACTGTGGAGTGCTTAAAACACCAGATAACGTGATTCTCGCATTCAATAGCACGAAAACAGCGATTTCGGTGATTCTGCATAATTCTCGCAGAAGGATATTCAAGATCATCGTAGAAAATGCATGTCTCAGTGGGGAAACCCCACGAAAACGAAGATATCGCAGTATCCGCATGCCAAACGCACTGTGGATTGCTGGAAGCACCAGAAAACGTGTTTGTCGCATTCAATAGCACGAAAACAGCGATTTCTGTGATTCTGCAAACTTCTCACAGAAGAATATACAAGGTTATCGTAGAAAATGCATATCTCATCTGGAAACCCAACGAAACCGAAGATATTGCAGTTTCCGCATGTCAAACGCTCTGTGGAGTGCTGAAAACACCAGAAAACGAGTTTTTCGCATTAAATAGCACGGAAACAGCGATTTCGGTGATTCTACACTTGTCACAGAAGAATCATGAGCATTATAACTGAAAATGAATATCTTAGCTGGAAACCCAACGAAACCGATGATATCGCTGTATCCGACTGTCAAACGCACTGTGGAGTGCTCAAAACACCAGATAACGTGTTTCTCGCATTCAATAGCACGAAAACAGCGATTTCGGTGATTCTGCATACTTCTCGCAGAAGGATAACCAAGATTATAGTAGAAAATGCATGTCTCAGCTGGTAACCCCACGAAAACGACGATATCGCTGTTGCCGCATATCATACGCACTGTGGAATGTTGAAAACACCAGAAAACGTGTTTTTCGCATTAAATAGCACGAAAACAGCGATTTCGATTATTCTGCACGCTTGTCACAGGAGACGCACGAAGATTATCACTGAAAATGCATGTCTCAGCTGGCAACCCCACGAAAACGAAGATATCGCAGTTTTCGCATATCATACGCACTGTGGAATGTTGAAAACACCAGGAAACGTGTTTTTCGCATTCAATAGCTCGAAAACCGCGATTTCGGTGCTTCTGCACACTTGTCACAGAAGCATCTCGAAGATTATCACTGAAATTGCATATGTCAGCTGGAAACCCAACGAAACCGAAGATATCGCTGTATCCGCATGTCAAACGCACTGTGGAGTGCTGAAAACACCAGAAAACGAGTTTTTCGCATTAGATAGCTCGAAAACAGTGATTTCGGTGATTCTGCACTTGTCACAGAAGAATCATGAAGATTATAACTGAAAATGCATATCTTAGCTGGAAACCCAACGAAACCGAAAATATCGCTGTATCCGAATGTCAAACGCACTGTGGAGTGCTCAAAACACCAGATAACGTGTTTCTCGCATTCAATAGCACGAAAACAGCGATTTCGGTGATTCTGCATACTTCTCGCAGAAGGATATTCAAGATCATCGTAGAAAATGCATGTCTCAGTGGGGAAACCCCACGAAAACGAAGATATCGCAGTATCCGCATGCCAAACGCACTGTGGATTGCTGGAAGCACCAGAAAACGTGTTTGTCGCATTCAATAGCACGAAAACAGCGATTTCGGTGATTCTGCATACTTCTCGCAGAAGGATATCCAAGATTATCACTGAAAATGCATGTCTCAGCTGGCAACCCCACGAAAACGAAGATATCGCAGTTTTCGCATATCATACGCACTGTGGAATGTTGAAAACACCAGGAAACGTGTTTTTCGCATTCAATAGCTCGAAAACCGCGATTTCGGTGCTTCTGCACACTTGTCACAGAAGCATCTCGAAGATTATCACTGAAATTGCATATGTCAGCTGGAAACCCAACGAAACCGAAGATATCGCTGTATCCGCATGTCAAACGCACTGTGGAGTGCTGAAAACACCAGAAAACGAGTTTTTCGCATTAGATAGCTCGAAAACAGTGATTTCGGTGATTCTGCACTTGTCACAGAAGAATCATGAAGATTATAACTGAAAATGCATATCTTAGCTGGAAACCCAACGAAACCGAAAATATCGCTGTATCCGACTGTCAAACGCACTGTGGAGTGCTCAAAACACCAGATAACGTGTTTCTCGCATTCAATAGCACGAAAACAGCGATTTCGGTGATTCTGCATACTTCTCGCAGAAGGATAACCAAGATTATAGTAGAAAATGCATGTCTCAGCTGGTAACCCCACGAAAACGACGATATCGCTGTTGCCGCATATCATACGCACTGTGGAATGTTGAAAACACCAGAAAACGTGTTTTTCGCATTAAATAGCACGAAAACAGCGATTTCGATTATTCTGCACGCTTGTCACAGGAGACGCACGAAGATTATCACTGAAAATGCATGTCTCAGCTGGCAACCCCACGAAAACGAAGATATCGCAGTTTTCGCATATCATACGCACTGTGGAATGTTGAAAACACCAGGAAACGTGTTTTTCGCATTCAATAGCTCGAAAACCGCGATTTCGGTGCTTCTGCACACTTGTCACAGAAGCATCTCGAAGATTATCACTGAAATTGCATATGTCAGCTGGAAACCCAACGAAACCGAAGATATCGCTGTATCCGCATGTCAAACGCACTGTGGAGTGCTGAAAACACCAGAAAACGAGTTTTTCGCATTAGATAGCTCGAAAACAGTGATTTCGGTGATTCTGCACTTGTCACAGAAGAATCATGAAGATTATAACTGAAAATGCATATCTTAGCTGGAAACCCAACGAAACCGAAAATATCGCTGTATCCGAATGTCAAACGCACTGTGGAGTGCTCAAAACACCAGATAACGTGTTTCTCGCATTCAATAGCACGAAAACAGCGATTTCGGTGATTCTGCATACTTCTCGCAGAAGGATATTCAAGATCATCGTAGAAAATGCATGTCTCAGTGGGGAAACCCCACGAAAACGAAGATATCGCAGTATCCGCATGCCAAACGCACTGTGGATTGCTGGAAGCACCAGAAAACGTGTTTGTCGCATTCAATAGCACGAAAACAGCGATTTCGGTGATTCTGCATACTTCTCGCAGAAGGATATCCAAGATTATCACTGAAAATGCATGTCTCAGCTGGCAACCCCACGACAACGAAGATATCGCAGTTTTCGCATATCATACGCACTGTGGAATGTTGAAAACACCAGGAAACGTGTTTTTCGCATTCAATAGCTCGAAAACCGCGATTTCGGTGCTTCTGCACACTTGTCACAGAAGCATCTCGAAGATTATCACTGAAATTGCATATGTCAGCTGGAAACCCAACGAAACCGAAGATATCGCTGTATCCGCATGTCAAACGCACTGTGGAGTGCTGAAAACACCAGAAAACGAGTTTTTCGCATTAGATAGCTCGAAAACAGTGATTTCGGTGATTCTGCACTTGTCACAGAAGAATCATGAAGATTATAACTGAAAATGCATATCTTAGCTGGAAACCCAACGAAACCGAAAATATCGCTGTATCCGAATGTCAAACGCACTGTGGAATGCTGAAAACACCAGAAAACGAGCTTTTCGCATTAGATAGCTCGAAAACAGTGATTTCGGTGATTCTGCACTTGTCACAGAAGAATCATGAAGATTATAACTGAAAATGCATGTCTTAGCTGGAAACCCAACGAAACCGAAAATATCGCTGTATCCGAATGTCAAACGCACTGTGGAGTGCTGAACACACCTGAAAACGTGTTTATTGCATTAAATAGCACGAAAACAGCGATTTCGATTATTGTGCATACTTCTCACGCAAGTATATCCAAGATTATCGTAGAAAATGCATGTCTCAGCAGGAAACCCCACGAAAACGTCGATATCGCTGTTGCTGCATGTCAAACTGACAGTGGAGTGCAGTAAAAACCAGAAAACGTGTTTTTCGCATTCAATAGCACGAAAACCGCGATTTTGGTGTTTCTGCACACTTGTCACAGAAGCATCTCGAAGATTATCACTGAAAATGCATATCTTAGCTCGAAACTCAGCGAACCCGTAGATATCGCAGTTTCCGCATATCAAACGCACTGTGGAGTGCTCATCACACGAGAAAATGCGTTTTTCGCAATAAATAGAACGAAAACAGCGATACCGGTGATTCTGCATACTTCTCACAGAAGAATACCCAAGATTATCGTAGAAAATGCATGTCTCAACTGGAAACCACACGAAAACGAAGATATCGCAGTTTCCGCATATCAAATGCACTGTGAAGTGCTGAAAGCACCAGAAAACGTGTTTTTCGCATTAAATAGCACAAAACAGCGATTTCGGTGAATCTGCACACTTGTCACAGAAGCATCTCGAAGATTATCACTGAAAATGCATATATTAGCTGGAAACCCCACGAAAACGAAGATATCGCAGTTTCCGCATATCAAACACACTGTGAAGTGCTGAAAACGCCAGAAAACGTGTTTTTAGCATTAATTAGCACGAAGACAGCGATTTCGGAGATTCTGCATACTTCTCACAGAAGCATATCCAAGATTCTCGTAGAAAATGCATATCTCAAATGGAAACCCCACGAAAACGACGATATCGCTGTTGCCACATGTCAAACTCACAGTGGAGTGCAGAAAACACCAGAAAACGTGTTTTTCGCATTAAACACCACGACAACAGCGCTTTCGGTGATTCTGCATACTTCTCACAGAAGAATATCCAAGATTACCGTAGAAAATGCATTTCACAGCTGGAAACCCCACGAAAACGAAGATATCGCAGTTTCCGCATATCACACGCATTGTGGAGTGCTGGGACACCAGGAATCGTGTTATTTCGCATTATATAGCTGTGAGCCAGCGATTTCGGTGATTCTGCATACTTCTCACAGAAGAATATCCAAGATTATCGTAGAAAATGCATTTCTCAGCTGGAAACCCCACGAAAACGAAGATATCGCAGTTTCCGCATATCACACGCATTGTGGAGTGCTGGGACACCAGGAATCGTGTTATTTCGCATTATATAGCTGTGAGCCAGCGATTTCGGTGATTCTGCATACTTCTCACAGAAGAATATCCAAGATTATCGTAGAAAATGCATTTCTCAGCTGGAAACCCCACGAAAACGAAGATATCGCAGTTTCCGCATATCAAACGCACTGTGAAGTGCTGAAAACACCAGAAAACGTGTTTTTCGCATTAAACACCACGACAACAGCGCTTTCGGTGATTCTGCATACTTCTCACAGAAGAATATCCAAGATTACCGTAGAAAATGCATTTCACAGCTGGAAACCCCACGAAAACGAAGATATCGCAGTTTCCGCATATCACACGCATTGTGGAGTGCTGGGACACCAGGAATCGTGTTATTTCGCATTATATAGCTGTGAGCCAGCGATTTCGGTGATTCTGCATACTTCTCACAGAAGAATATCCAAGATTATCGTAGAAAATGCATTTCTCAGCTGGAAACCCCACGAAAACGAAGATATCGCAGTTTCCGCATATCACACGCATTGTGGAGTGCTGGGACACCAGGAATCGTGTTATTTCGCTTTATATAGCTGCGAGCCAGCGATTTCGGTGATTCTGCATACTTCTCACAGAAGAATATCCAAGATTGTCGCAGAAAATGCATGTCTCTGCTGGAAACCCCACGAGAACGAAGATATCGCAGTTTCCGCATATCAAACGCACTGTGGAGTGCTGAAAACACCAGGAAACGTGTTTTTCGCATTCAATAGCAAGCAAACTGCAATTTCGGTGATTCTACACTTGTCACAGAAGAATCATGAAGATTATCACTGAAATTGCATATGTCAGCTGGAAACCCAACGAAACCGAAGATATCGCTGTATCCGCATGTCAAACGCACTGTGGAATGCTGAAAACACCAGAAAACGTGTTTTTCGCATTAGATAGCTCGAAAACAGTGATTTCGGTGATTCTGCACTTGTCACAGAAGAATCATGAAGATTATAACTGAAAATGCATATCTTAGCTGGAAACCCAACGAAACCGAAAATATCGCTGTATCCGAATGTCAAACGCACTGTGGAGTGCTCAAAACACCAGATAACGTGTTTCTCGCATTCAATAGCACGAAAACAGCGATTTCGGTGATTCTGCATACTTCTCGCAGAAGGATATTCAAGATCATCGTAGAAAGTGCATGTCTCAGTGGGGAAACCCCACGAAAACGAAGATATCGCAGTTTCGGCATATCAAACGCACTGTGGAGTGCTGAAAACACCAGAAAACGTGTTTTTCGCATTCAATAGCACGAAAACAGCGATTTCGGTGATTCTACACTTGTCACAGAAGAATCATGAAGATTATCACTGAAATTGCATATGTCAGCTGGAAACCCAACGAAACCGAAGATATCGCTGTATCCGCATGTCAAACGCACTGTGGAATGCTGAAAACACCAGAAAACGAGTTTTTCGCATTAGATAGCTCGAAAACAGTGATTTCGGTGATTCTGCACTTGTCACAGATGAATCATGAAGATTATAACTGAAAATGCATATCTTAGCTGGAAACCCAACGAAACCGAAAATATCGCTGTATCCGAATGTCAAACGCACTGTGGAGTGCTCAAAACACCAGATAACGTGTTTCTCGCATTCAATAGCACGAAAACAGCGATTTTGGTGATTCTGCATACTTCTCGCAGAAGGATATTCAAGATCATCGTAGAAAGTGCATGTCTCAGTGGGGAAACCCCACGAAAACGAAGATATCGCAGTTTCGGCATATCAAACGCACTGTGGAGTGCTGAAAACACCAGAAAACGTGTTTTTCGCATTCCATTGCACGGAAACAGCGATTTCGGTGATTCTGCAAACTTCTCACAGAAGAATATCCGAGATTATCGTAGAAAATGCATATCTCATCTGGAAACCCAACGAAACCGAAGATATTGCAGTTTCCGCATGTCAAACGCACTGTGGAGTGCTGAAAACACCAGGAAACGTGTTTTTCGCATTCAATAGCACGAAAACTGCGATTTCGGTGATTATGCACACTTGTCACAGAAGCATCTCGAAGATTATCACTGAAAATGCATATCTTAGCTCGAAACTCAGCGAACCCGTAGATATCGCAGTTTCCGCATATCAAACGCACTGTGGAGTGCTCATCACACGAGAAAATGCGTTTTTCGCAATAAATAGAACGAAAACAGCGATACCGGTGGTTCTGCATACTTCTCACAGAAGAATACCCAAGATTATCGTAGAAAATGCATGTCTCAACTGGAAACCACACGAAAACGAAGATATCGCAGTTTCCGCATATCAAATGCACTGTGAAGTGCTGAAAACACCAGAAAACGTGTTTTTCGTATTAAATAGCACAAAACAGCGATTTCGGTGAATCTGCACACTTGTCACAGAAGCATCTCGAAGATTATCACTGAAAATGCATATATTAGCTGGAAACCCCACGAAAACGAAGATATCGCAGTTTCCGCATATCAAACGCACTGTGGAATGTTGATAACACCAGAAAACGTGTTTTTCGCATTCAATAGCACGAAAACAGCGATATCGGTGATTCTACACTTGTCACAGAAGAATCATGAAGATTATCACTGAAATTGCATATGTCAGCTGGAAACCCAACGAAACCGAAGATATCGCTGTATCCGCATGTCAAACGCACTGTGGAATGCTTAAAACACCAGAAAACGAGTTTTTCGCATTAGATAGCTCGAAAACAGTGATTTCGGTGATTCTGCACTTGTCACAGAAGAATCATGAAGATTATAACTGCAAATGCATATCTTAGCTGGAAAACCAACGAAACCGAAAATATGGCTGTATCCGAATGTGAAACGCACTGTCGAGTGCTCAAAACACCAGATGACGTGTTTCTCGCATTCAATAGCACGAAAACAGCGATTTCGGTGATTCTGCATACTTCTCGCAGAAGGATATTCAAGATCTTCGTAGAAAGTGCATGTCTCAGTGGGGAAACCCCACGAAAACGAAGATATCGCAGTTTCGGCATATCAAACGCACTGTGGAGTGCTGAAAACACCAGAAAACGTGTTTTTCGCATTCCATAGCACGGAAACAGCGATTTCGGTGATTCTGCAAACTTCTCACAGAAGAATATCCGAGATTATCGTAGAAAATGCATGTCTCAGCTGGAAACACCACGAAAACGAAGATATCGCAGTTTCGGCATATCAAACGCACTGTGGAGTGCTGAAAACACCAGAAAACGTGTTTTTCGAATTCAATAGCACGAAAACAGCGATTTCGGTGATTCTGCTCGCTTGTCACAGAAGAATCATGAAGATTATCACTGAAATTGCATATGTCAGCTGGAAACCCAACGAAACCGAAGATATCGCTGTATCCGCATGTCAAACGCACTGTGGAATGCTGAAAACACCAGAAAACGTGTTTTTCGCATTCAATAGCACGAAAACAGCGATTTCGGTGATTCTACACTTGTCACAGAAGAATCATGAAGATTATCACTGAAATTGCATATGTCAGCTGGAAACCCAACGAAACCGAAGATATCGCTGTATCCGCATGTCAAACGCACTGTGGAATGCTGAAAACACCAGAAAACGAGTTTTTCGCATTAGATAGCTCGAAAACAGTGATTTCGGTGATTCTGCACTTGTCACAGATGAATCATGAAGATTATAACTGAAAATGCATATCTTAGCTGGAAACCCAACGAAACCGAAAATATCGCTGTATCCGAATGTCAAACGCACTGTGGAGTGCTCAAAACACCAGATAACGTGTTTCTCGCATTCCATAGCACGGAAACAGCGATTTCGGTGATTCTGCAAACTTCTCACAGAAGAATATCCGAGATTATCGTAGAAAATGCATATCTCATCTGGAAACCCAACGAAACCGAAGATATTGCAGTTTCCGCATGTCAAACGCACTGTGGAGTGCTGAAAACACCAGGAAACGTGTTTTTCGCATTCAATAGCACGAAAACTGCGATTTCGGTGATTATGCATACTTCTCACGCAAGTATATCCAAGATTATCGTAGAAAATGCATGTCTCAGCAGGAAACCCCACGAAAACGACGATATCGCTGTCGCCGCATGTCAAACTGACAGTGGAGTGCAGTAAACACCAGAAAATGTGTTTTTCGCATTCAATAGCACGAAAACAGCGATTTTGGTGTTTCTGCACACTTGTCACAGAAGCATCTCGAAGATTATCACTGAAAATGCATATCTTAGCTCGAAACTCAGCGAACCCGTAGATATCGCAGTTTCCGCATATCAAACGCACTGTGGAGTGCTCATCACACGAGAAAATGCGTTTTTCGCAATAAATAGAACGAAAACAGCGATACCGGTGGTTCTGCATACTTCTCACAGAAGAATACCCAAGATTATCGTAGAAAATGCATGTCTCAACTGGAAACCACACGAAAACGAAGATATCGCAGTTTCCGCATATCAAATGCACTGTGAAGTGCTGAAAACACCAGAAAACGTGTTTTTCGTATTAAATAGCACAAAACAGCGATTTCGGTGAATCTGCACACTTGTCACAGAAGCATCTCGAAGATTATCACTGAAAATGCATATATTAGCTGGAAACCCCACGAAAACGAAGATATCGCAGTTTCCGCATATCAAACGCACTGTGGAATGTTGAAACACCAGAAAACGTGTTTTTCGCATTCAATAGCACGAAAACAGCGATATCGGTGATTCTACACTTGTCACAGAAGAATCATGAAGATTATAACTGAAAATGCATATCTTAGCTGGAAAACCAACGAAACCGAAAATATGGCTGTATCCGAATGTGAAACGCACTGTGGAGTGCTCAAAACACCAGATGACGTGTTTCTCGCATTCAATAGCACGAAAACAGCGATTTCGGTGATTCTGCATACTTCTCGCAGAAGGATATTCAAGATCATCGTAGAAAATGCATATCTCATCTGGAAACCCAACGAAACCGAAGATATTGCAGTTTCCGCATGTCAAACGCTCTGTGGAGTGCTGAAAACACCAGGAAACGTGTTTTTCGCATTCAATAGCACGAAAACAGCGATTTCGGTGATTCTGCATACTTCTCGCAGAAGGATATCCAAGATTATCGTAGAAAATGCATGTCATAGTTGGAAACCCCACGAAAACGAAGATACCGCAGTTTCCGCATGTCAAACGCACTGTGGAGTGTTGAAAACACCAGAAAACGAGTTTTTCGCAGTAAATAGCACGAAAACAGCGATTTCAGTGATTCTACACTTGTCACAGAAGAATCATGAACATTATAACTGAAAATGCATATCTTAGCTGGAAACCCAACGAAACCGAAGATATCGCTGTATCCGACTCTCAAACGCACTGTGGAGTGCTCAAAACACCAGATAACGTGTTTCTCGCATTCAATAGCACGAAAACAGCGAATTCGGTGATTCTGCATACTTCTCGCAGAAGGATAACCAAGATTATAGTAGAAAATGCATGTCTCAGCTGGTAACCCCACGAAAACGACGATATCGCTGTTGCTGCATATCATACGCACTGTGGAATGTTGAGAACATCAGAACACGTGTTTTTCGCATTAAATAGCACGAAAACAGCGATTTCGGTATTTCTGCACACTTGTCACAGCAGAATCATGAAGATTATAACTGAAAATGCATATCTTAGCTGGAAACCCAACGAAACCTAAGATATCGCTGTATCCGAATGTCAAACGCACTGTGGAGTGCTGAAAACACCTGAAAACGTGTTTATTGCATTAAATAGCACGAAAACAGCGATTTCGATTATTCTGCACGCTTGTCACAGGAGACGCACGAAGATTATCACTGAAAATGCATGTCTCAGCTGGCAACCCCACGAAAACGAAGATATCGCAGTTTTCGCATATCATACGCACTGTGGAATGTTGAAAACACCAGGAGACGTGTTTTTCGCATTCAATAGCACGAAAACCGCGATTTCGGTGTTTCTGCACACTTGTCACAGAAGCATCTCGAAGATTATCACTGAAAATGCATATCTTAGCTGGAAACCCCACGAAAACGAAGATATCGCAGTTTCCGCATATCAAACGCACTGTGGAATGTTGATAACACCAGAAAACGTGTTTTTCGCATTCAATAGCACGAAAACAGCGATTTCGGTGATTCTACACTTGTCACAGAAGAATCATGAAGATTATCACTGAAATTGCATATGTCAGCTGGAAACCCAACGAAACCGAAGATATCGCTGTATCCGCATGTCAAACGCACTGTGGAGTGCTGAAAACACCAGAAAACGAGTTTTTCGCATTAGATAGCTCGAAAACAGTGATTTCGGTGATTCTGCACTTGTCACAGAAGAATCATGAAGATTATAACTGAAAATGCATATCTTAGCTGGAAACCCAACGAAACCGAAAATATCGCTGTATCCGAATGTCAAACGCACTGTGGAGTGCTCAAAACACCAGATAACGTGATTCTCGCATTCAATAGCACGAAAACAGCGATTTCGGTGATTCTGCATACTTCTCGCAGAAGGATATTCAAGATCATCGTAGAAAGTGCATGTCTCAGTCGGGAAACCCCACGAAAACGAAGATATCGCAGTTTCGGCATATCAAACGCACTGTGGAGTGCTGAAAACACCAGAAAACGTGTTTTTCGCATTAAATAGCACGAAAACAGCAATTTCGGTATTTCTGCACACTTGTCACAGAAGAATCACGAAGATTATAACTGAAAATGCATATCTTAGCTGGAAACCCAACGAAACCGAAGATATCGCTGTATCCGAATGTCAAACGCACTGTGGAGTGCTGAAAACACCTGAGAACGTGTTTATTGCATTAAATAGCACGAAAACAGCGATTTCGATTATTCTGCACGCTTGTCACAGGAGACGCACGAAGATTATCACTGAAAATGCATGTCTCAGCTGGCAACCCCACGAAAACGAAGATATCGCAGTTTTCGCATATCATACGCACTGTGGAATGTTGAAAACACCAGGAAACGTGTTTTTCGCATTCAATGGCACGAAAACCGCGATTTCGGTGTTTCTGCACACTTGTCACAGAAGCATCTCGAAGATTATCACTGAAAATGCATATCTTAGCTGGAAACCCCACGAAAACGAAGATATCGCAGTTTCCGCATATCAAACGCACTGTGGAGTGCTGAAAATACCAGAAAACGAGTTTTTCGCATTAAATAGCACGAAAACAGCGATTTCGGTGATTCTACACTTGTCACAGAAGAATCATGAACATTATAACTGAAAATGCATATCTTAGCTGGAAACCCAACGAAACCGAAAATATCGCTGTATCCGAATGTCAAACGCACTGTGGAGTGCTCAAAACACCAGATAACGTGTTTCTCGCATTCAATAGCACGAAAACAGCGATTTTGGTGATTCTGCATACTTCTCGCAGAAGGATATTCAAGATCATCGTAGAAAGTGCATGTCTCAGTGGGGAAACCCCACGAAAACGAAGATATCGCAGTATCCGCATGCCAAACGAACTGTGGATTGCTGGAAGCCGCAGAAAACGTGTTTGTCGCATTCAATAGCACGAAAACAGCGATTTCGGTGATTCTGCATACTTCTCGCAGAAGGATATCCAAGATTATCGTAGAAAATGCATGTCTCAGTTGGAAACCCCACGAAAACGAAGATATCGCAGTTTCCGCATGTCAAACATACTGTGGAGTGATGAAAACATCAGAAAACGAGTTTTTCGCATTAAATAGCACGAAAACAGCGATTTCTGAGATTCTGCAAACTTCTCACAGAAGAATATACAAGATTATCGTAGAAAATGCATATGTCATCTGGAAACCCAACGAAACCGAAGATATTGCAGTTTCCGCATGTCAAACGTTCTGTGGAGTGCTGAAAACACCAGGAAACGTGTTTTTCGCATTCAATAGCACGAAAACAGCGATTTCGGTGATTCTGCATACTTCTCGCAGAAGGATATCCAAGATTATCGTAGAAAATGCATGTCTCAGTTGGAAACCCCACGAAAACGAAGATATCGCAGCTTCCGCATGTCAAACGCACTGTGGAGTGTTGAAAACACCAGAAAAAGTGTTTTTCGCATTAAATAGCACGAAAACAGCGATTTCGGTATTTCTGCACACTTGTCACAGAAGAATCATGAAGATTATCACTGAAAATGCATAGCTCATCTGGAAACCCAACGAAACCGAAGGTATTGCAGTTTCCGCATGTCAAACGCACTGTGGAGTGCTGAAAACACCACAAAACGTGTTTTTCGCATTCAATAGCACGAAAACTGCGATTTCGGTGATTCTGCATACTTGTCACAGAAGAATCATGAGGATTATCATTGAAAATGCATATGTCAGCTGGAAACCCAACGAAACCGAAGATATCGCAGTTTCCGCATATCAAACGCACTGTGGAGTGCTGAAAATACCAGAAAACGAGTTTTTCGCATTAAATAGCACGAAAACAGCGATTTCGGTGATTCTACACTTGTCACAGAAGAATCATGAACATTATAACTGAAAATGCATATCATAGCTGGAAACCCAACGAAACCGAAGATATCGCTGTATCCGACTGTCAAACGCACTGTGGAGTGCTCAAAACACCAGATAACGTGTTTCTCGCATTCAATAGCACGAAAACAGCGATTTCGGTGATTCTGCATACTTCTCGCAGAAGGATAACCAAGATTATAGTAGAAAATGCATGTCTCAGCTGGTAACACCACGAAAACGACGATATCGCTGTTGCCGCATATCATACGCACTGTGGAATGTTGAAAACACCAGAAAACGTGTTTTTCGCATTAAATAGCACAAAAACAGCGATTTCGGTATTTCTGCACACTTGTCACAGAAGAATCACGAAGATTATAACTGAAAATGCATATCTTAGCTGGAAACCCAACGAAACCGAAGATATCGCTGTATCCGAATGTCAAACGCACTGTGGAGTGCTGAAAACACCTGAGAACGTGTTTATTGCATTAAATAGCACGAAAACAGCGATTTCGATTATTCTGCACGCTTGTCACAGGAGACGCACGAAGATTATCACTGAAAATGCATGTCTCAGCTGGCAACCCCACGAAAACGAAGATATCGCAGTTTCCGCATTTCAAACGCACTGTGGAATGTTGATAACACCAGAAAACGTGTTTTTCGCATTCAATAGCACGAAACAGCGATTTCGGTGATTCTACACTTGTCACAGAAGAATCATGAAGATTATCACTGAAATTGCATATGTCAGCTGGAAACCCAACGAAACCGAATATATCGCTGTATATGCATGTGAAACGCACTGTGGAATGCTGAAAACCCCAGAAAACGAGTTTTTCGCATTAGATAGCTCGAAAACAGTGATTTCGGTGATTCTGCACTTGTCACAGAAGAATCATGAAGATTATAACTGAAAATGCATATCTTAGCTGGAAACCCAACGAAACCGAAAATATCGCTGTATCCGAATGTCAAACGCACTGTGGAGTGCTTAAAACACCAGATAACGTGATTCTCGCATTCAATAGCACGAAAACAGCGATTTCGGTGATTCTGCATAATTCTCGCAGAAGGATATTCAAGATCATCGTAGAAAATGCATGTCTCAGTGGGGAAACCCCACGAAAACGAAGATATCGCAGTATCCGCATGCCAAACGCACTGTGGATTGCTGGAAGCACCAGAAAACGTGTTTGTCGCATTCAATAGCACGAAAACAGCGATTTCTGTGATTCTGCAAACTTCTCACAGAAGAATATACAAGGTTATCGTAGAAAATGCATATCTCATCTGGAAACCCAACGAAACCGAAGATATTGCAGTTTCCGCATGTCAAACGCTCTGTGGAGTGCTGAAAACACCAGAAAACGAGTTTTTCGCATTAAATAGCACGAAAACAGCAATTTCGGTGATTCTACACTTGTCACAGAAGAATCATGAGCATTATAACTGAAAATGCATATCTTAGCTGGAAACCCAACGAAACCGAAAATATCGCTGTATTCGAATGTCAAACGCACTGTGGAGTGCTTAAAACACCAGATAACGTGTTTCTCGCATTCAATAGCACGAAAACAGCGATTTCGGTGATTCTGCATAATTCTCGCAGAAGGATATTCAAGATCATCGTAGAAAATGCATGTCTCAGTGGGGAAACCCCACGAAAACGAAGATATCGCAGTATCCGCATGCCAAACGCACTGTGGATTGCTGGAAGCACCAGAAAACGTGTTTGTCGCATTCAATAGTACGAAAACAGCGATTTCGGTGATTCTGCATACTTCTCGCAGAAGGATATCCAAGATTATCGTAGAAAATGCATGTCTCAGTTGGAAACCCCACGAAAACGAAGATATCGCAGTTTCCGCATGTCAAACGCACTGTGGAGTGTTGAAAACACCAGAAAACGTGTTTTTCGCATTCAATAGCACGAAAACAGCGATTACGGTGATACTACACTTGTCACAGAAGAATCATGATGATTATCACTGAAATTGCATATGTCAGCTGGAAACCCAACGAAACCGAAGATATCGCTGCATCCGCATGTCAAACGCACTGTGGAATGCTGAAAACACCAGAAAACGAGCTTTTCGGATTAGATAGCTCGAAAACAGTGATTTCAGTGATTCTGCACTTGTCACAGAAGAATCATGAAGATTATAACTGAAAATGCATGTCTTAGCTGGAAACCCAACGAAACCGAAAATATCGCTGTATCCGAATGTCAAACGCACTGTGGAGTGCTCAAAACACCAGATAACGTGTTTCTCGCATTCAATAGCAGGAAAACAGCGATTTCGGTGATTCTGCATACTTCTCGCAGAAGGATATTCAAGATCATCGTAGAAAGTGCATGTCTCAGTGGGGAAACCCCACGAAAACGAGGATATCGCAGTTTCGGTATATCAAACGCACTGTGGAGTGCTGAAAACACCAGAAAACGAGTTTTTCGCATTAGATAGCTCGAAAACAGTGATTTCGGTGATTCTGCACTTGTCACAGAAGAATCATGAAGATTATAACTGAAAATGCATATCTTAGCTGGAAACCCAAGGAAACCGAAAATATCGCTGTATCCGAATGTCAAACGCACTGTGGAGTGCTTAAAACACCAGATAACGTGATTCTCGCATTCAATAGCACGAAAACAGCGATTTCGATTATTGTGCACGCTTGTCACAGGAGACACACGAAGATTATCACTGAAAATGCACGTCTCAGCTGGCAACCCCACGAAAACGAAGATATCGCTGTTTCCGCATATCAAACGCACTGTGGAGTGCTGAAAACACCAGGAAACGTGTTTTTCGCATTCAATAGCACGAAAACTGCGATTTCGGTGATTATGCATACTTCTCACGCAAGTATATCCAAGATTATCGTAGAAAATGCATGTCTCAGCAGGAAACCCCACGAAAACGACGATATCGCTGTTGCCGCATGTCAAACTGACAGTGGAGTGCAGTAAACACCAGAAAACGTGTTTTTCGCATTCAATAGCACGAAAACAGAGATTTTGGTGTTTCTGCACACTTGTCACAGAAGCATCTCGAAGATTATCACTGAAAATGCATATCTTAGCTCGAAACTCAGCGAACCCGTATATATCGCAGTTTCCGCATATCAAACGCACTGTGGAGTGCTCATCACACGAGAAAATGCGTTTTTCGCAATAAATAGAACGAAAACAGCGATACCGGTGATTCTGCATACTTCTCACAGAAGAATACCCAAGATTATCGTAGAAAATGCATGTCTCAACTGGAAACCACACGAAAACGAAGATATCGCAGTTTCCGCATATAAAAGGAACTGTGAAGTGCTGAAAACACCAGAAAACGTGTTTTTCGCATTAAATAGCACAAAACAGCGATTTCGGTGAATCTGCACACTTGTCACAGAAGCATCTCGAAGATTATCACTGAAAATGCATATATTAGCTGGAAACCCCACGAAAACGAAGATATCGCAGTTTCCGCATATCAAACACACTGTGAAGTGCTGAAAACGCCAGAAAACGTGTTTTTCGCATTAATTAGCACGAAGACAGCGATTTCGTAGATTCTGCATACTTCTCACAGAAGCATATCCAAGATTCTCGTAGAAAATGCATATCTCAAATGGAAACCCCACGAAAACGACGATATCGCTGTTGCCACATGTCAAACTCACAGTGGAGTGCAGAAAACACCAGAAAACGTGTTTTTCGCATTAACTAGCACGAAAACAGCGATTTCGGAGATTCTGCATACTTCTCACAGAAGCATATCCAAGATTCTCGTAGAAAATGCATATCTCAGCTGGAAACCCCACGAAAACGAACATATCGCAGTTTCCGCGTATCAAAGACACAGTGAAGTTCCGAAAACACCAGAAAACGTGTTTTTAGCATTAAGCAACACGATAACAGCGCTTTCGGTGATTCTGCATACTTCTCCAAGAAGGATATCCAAGATTATCGTAGAAAATGCATTTCTCAGCTGGAAACCCCACGAAAACGAAGATATCGCAGTTTCCGCATATCACACGCATTGTGGAGTGCTGGGACACCAGGAATCGTGTTATTTCGCATTATATAGCTGTGAGCCCGCGATTTCGGTGATTCTGCATACTTCTCACAGAAGAATATCCAAGATTATCGTAGAAAATGCATTTCTCAGCTGGAAACCCCACGAAAACGAAGATATCGCAGTTTCCGCATATCAAACGCACTGTGAAGTGCTGAAAACACCAGGAAACGTGTTTTTCGCATTCAATAGCAAGCAAACTGCAATTTCGGTGATTCTACACTTGTCACAGAAGACTATCCAAGATTGTCACTGAAAATGCATATCTCATCTGGAAACCCAACGAAACCGACGATATCGCAGTTTCCGCATATCAAACGCACTGTGGAGTGCTTAAATCGCCACAAAACGTGTTTTTCGTATTCAATAGCACGAAAACAGCGATTTCGGTGATTCTGCACACTTGTCACAGAAGAAACATGAGGATTATCACTGAAAATGCATATATCATCTGGATACCCAACGAAACCGAAGATATTGCAGTTTCCGCATGTCAAACGCACTGTGGAGTGCTGAAATCGCCAGAAAACGTGTTTTTCGCATTAAACAGCACGATAACAGCGCTTTCGGTGATTCTGCATACTTCTCCAAGAAGGATATCTCCGATTATCGTAGAAGATGCATTTCTCAGCTGGAAACCCCACGAAAACGAAGATATCGCAGTTTCCGCATATCACACGCATTTTGGAGTGCTGGGAAACCAGGAATCGTGTTATTTCGCATTATATAGCTGTGATCCAGCGATTTCGGTGATTCTGCATACTTCTCACAGAAGAATATCCAAGATTATCGCAGAAAATGCATGTCTCAGCTGGAAACCCCACGAAAACGAAGATATCGCAGTGTCGGCATATCAAACGCACTGTGGAGTGCTGAAAACACCAGAAAACGTGTTTTTCGCATTCAATAGCACGAAAACAGCGATTTCGGTGATTCTGCACACTTGTCACAGAAGAATCATGAAGATTATCACTGAAAATGCATAGCTCATCTGGAAACCCAAGGAAAATGAAGATATCGCAGTTTCCGCATATCAAACGCACTGTGGAATGTTGAAAACACCAGAAAGCGTGTTTTTCGCATTAAATAGCACGAAAACAGCGATCTCGGTGATTCTGCACATTTGTCACAGAAGAATTATGAAGATTATCACTGAAAATGCATATCTCATCTGGAAACCCAACGAAACCGAAGATATTGCAGTTTCCGCATGTCAAACGCACTGTGGAGTGCTGAAATCGCCAGAAAACGTGTTTTTCGCATTAAACAGCACGATAACAGCGCTTTCGGTGATTCTGCATACTTCTCCAAGAAGGATATCTCTGATTATCGTAGAAGATGCATTTCTCAGCTGGAAACCCCACGAAAACGAAGATATCGCAGTTTCCGCATATCACACGCATTGTGGAGTGCTGGGAAACCAGGAATCGTGTTATTTCGCATTATATAGCTGTGATCCAGCGATTTCGGTGATTCTGCATACTTGTCACAGAAGAATATCCAAGATTATCACTGAAAATGCATACATCAGGAAACCCAACGAAACCGAAGATATTGCATTTTCCGCATATCAAACGCACCGTGGAGTGCTGAAAACACCACAAAACGTGTTTTTCGCATTCAATAGCACGAAAACAGCGATTTCGGTGATTCTGCACACTTGTCACAGAAGAATCATGAAGATTATCACTAAAAATGCATAGCTCATCTGGAAACCCAAGGAAAATGAAGATATCGCAGTTTCCGCATATCAAACGCACTGTCGAATGTTGAAAACACCAGAAAGCGTGTTTTTCGCATTAAATAGCACGAAAACAGCGATTTCGGTATTTCTGCACACTTGTAACAGAAGAATCACGAAGATTATAACTGAAAATGCATATCTTAGCTGGAAACCCAACGAAAACGAAGATATCGCAGTTTTCGCATATCATACGCACTGTGGAATGTTGAAAACACCAGGAAACGTGTTTTTCGCATTCAATGGCACGAAAACCGCGATTTCGGTGTTTCTGCACACTTGTCACAGAAGCATCTCGAAGATTATCACTGAAAATGCATATGTCAGCTGGAAACCCAACGAAACCGAATATATCGCTGAATCCGCATGTGAAACGCACTGTGGAATGCTGAAAACCCCAGAAAACGAGTTTTTCGCATTCAATAGCACGAAAACAGCGATTTCGGTGATTCTGCATACTTCTCGCAGAAGGATATTCAAGATCATCGTAGAAAGTGCATGTCTCAGTCGGGAAACCCCACGAAAACGAAGATATCGCAGTTTCGGCATATCAAACGCACTGTGGAGTGCTGAAAACACCAGAAAACGTGTTTTTCGCATTCCATAGCACGGAAACAGCGATTTCGGTGATTCTGCAAACTTCTCACAGAAGAATATCCGAGATTATCGTAGAAAATGCATTTCTCAGCTGGAAACACCACGAAAACGAAGATATCGCAGTTTCGGCATATCAAACGCACTGTGGAGTGCTGAAAACACCAGAAAACGTGTTTTTCGAATTCAATAGCACGAAAACAGCGATTTCGGTGATTCTGCTCGCTTGTCACAGAAGAATATCCAACATTGTCACTGAAAATGCATATCTCATCTGGAAACCCAACGAAACCGAAGATATCGTAGTTTCCGCATATCAAACGCACTGTGGAGTGCTGAAAACACCAGAAAACGAGTTTTTCGCATTAAATTGCACGAAAACAGCGATTTCTGTGATTCTGCAAACTTCTCACAGAAGAATATACAAGATTATCGTAGAAAATGCATATCTCATCTGGAAACCCAACGAAACCGAAGATATTGCAGTTTCCGCATGTCAAACGCTCTGTGGAGTGCTGAAAACACCAGGAAACGTGTTTTTCGCATTCAATAGCACGAAAACTGCGATTTCGGTGATTCTGCATACTTCTCGCAGAAGGATATCCAAGATTATCGTAGAAAATGCATGTCTCAGTTGGATACCCCACGAAAACGAAGATATCGCAGTTTCCGCATGTCAAACGCACTGTGGAGTGTTGAAAACACCAGAAAACGTGTTTTTCGCATTAAATAGCACGAAAACAGCGATTTCGGTATTTCTGCACACTTGTCACAGAAGAATCATGAAGATTATCACTGAAAATGCATAGCTCATCTGGAAACCCAACGAAACCGAAGGTATTGCAGTTTCCGCATGTCAAACGCACTGTGGAGTGCTGAAAACACCACAAAACGTGTTTTTCGCATTCAATAGCACGAAAACTGCGATTTCGGTGATTCTGCATACTTGTCACAGAAGAATCATGAGGATTATCATTGAAAATGCATATGTCAGCTGGAAACCCAACGAAACCGAAGATATCGCAGTTTCCGCATATCAAACGCACAGTGGAGTGCTGAAAACACCAGAAAACGAGTTTTTCGCATTAGATAGCTCGAAAACAGTGATTTCGGTGATTCTGCACTTGTCACAGAAGAATCATGAAGATTATAACTGAAAATGCATATCTTAGCTGGAAACCCAACGAAACCGAAAATATCGCTGTATCCGAAAGTCAAACGCACTGTGGAGTGCTCAAAACACCAGATAACGTGTTTCTCGCATTCAATAGCACGAAAACAGCGATTTCGGTGATTCTGCATACTTCTCGCAGAAGGATATTCAAGATCATCGTAGAAAATGCATGTCTCAGTGGGGAAACCCCACGAAAACGAAGATATCGCAGTATCCGCATGCCAAACGCACTGTGGATTGCTGGAAGCACCAGAAAACGTGTTTGTCGCATTCAATAGCACGAAATCAGCGATTTCGGTGATTCTCTATACTTCTCGCAGAAGGATATCCAAGATTATCGTAGAAAATGCATGTCGCAGTTGGAAACCCCACGAAAACGAAGATATCGCAGTTTCCGCATGTCAAACGCACTGTGGAGTGTTGAAAACACCAGAAAACGTGTTTTTCGCATTCAATAGCACGAAAACAGCGATTACGGTGATACTACACTTGTCACAGAAGAATCATGAAGATTATCACTGAAATTGCATATGTCAGCTGGAAACCCAACGAAACCGAAGATATCGCTGTATCCGCATGTCAAACGCACTGTGGTATGCTGAAAACACCAGAAAACGAGCTTTTCGCATTAGATAGCTCGAAAGCAGTGATTTCGGTGATTCTGCACTTGTCACAGAAGAATCATGAAGATTATAACTGAAAATGCATGTCTTAGCTGGAAACCCAACGAAACCGAAGATATCGCCGTTTCCGCATATCAAACGCATTGTGGAGTGCTGAAAACACCAGAAAACGAGTTTTTCGTAGTAAATAGCACGAAAACAGCGATTTCGGTGATTCTACACTTGTCACAGAAGAATCATGAAGATTATAACTGAAAATGCATATCTTAGCTGGAAACCCAACGACACCGAAGATACCGCTGTATCCGAATGTCAAACGCACTGTGGAGTGCTGAAAACACCTGAAAACGTGTTTATTGAATTAAATAGCACGAAAACAGCGATTTCGATTATTGTGCACGCTTGTCACAGGAGACACACGAAGATTATCACTGAAAATGCACGTCTCAGCTGGCAACCCCACGAAAACGAAGATATCGCTGTTTCCGCATATCAAACGCACTGTGGAGTGCTGAAAACACCAGGAAACGTGTTATTCGCATTCAATAGCACGAAAACTGCGATTTCGGTGATTATGCATACTTCTCACGCAAGTATATCCAAGATTATCGTAGAAAATGCATGTCTCAGCAGGAAACCCCACGAAAACGACGATATCGCTGTTGCCGCATGTCAAACTGACAGTGGAGTGCAGTAAAAACCAGAAAACGTGTTTTTCGCATTCAATAGCACGAAAACAGCGATTTTGGTATTTCTGCACACTTGTCACAGAAGCATCTCGAAGATTATCACTGAAAATGCATATCTTAGCTCGAAACTCAGCGAACCCGTAGATATCGCAGTTTCCGCATATCAAACGCACTGTGGAGTGCTCATCACACGAGAAAATGCGTTTTTCGCAATAAATAGAACGAAAACAGCGATACCGGTGATTCTGCATACTTCTCACAGAAGAATACCCATGATTATCGTAGAAAATGCATGTCTCAACTGGAAACCACACAAAAACGAAGATATCGCAGTTTCCGCATATCAAATGCACTGTGAAGTGCTGAAAACACCAGAAAACGTGTTTTTCGCATTAAATAGCACAAAACAGCGATTTCGGTGAATCTGCACACTTGTCACAGAAGCATCTCGAAGATTATCACTGAAAATGCATATATTAGCTGGAAACCCCACGAAAACGAAGATATCGCAGTTTCCGCATATCAAACACACTGTGAAGTGCTGAAAACGCCAGAAAACGTGTTTTTCGCATTAATTAGCACGAAGACAGCGATTTCGGAGATTCTGCATACTTCTCACAGAAGCATATCCAAGATTCTCGTAGAAAATGCATATCTCAAATGGAAACCCAACGAAACCGAAGATATCGTAGTTTCCGCATATCAAACGCACTGTGGAGTGCTGAAAACACCAGAAAACGAGTTTTTCGCATTAAATTGCACGAAAACAGCGATTTCTGTGATTCTGCAAACTTCTCACAGAAGAATATACAAGATTATCGTAGAAAATGCATATCTCATCTGGAAACCCAACGAAACCGAAGATATTGCAGTTTCCGCATGTCAAACGCTCTGTGGAGTGCTGAAAACACCAGGAAACGTGTTTTTCGCATTCAATAGCACGAAAACTGCGATTTCGGTGATTCTGCATACTTCTCGCAGAAGGATATCCAAGATTATCGTAGAAAATGCATGTCTCAGTTGGATACCCCACGAAAACGAAGATATCGCAGTTTCCGCATGTCAAACGCACTGTGGAGTGTTGAAAACACCAGAAAACGTGTTTTTCGCATTAAATAGCACGAAAACAGCGATTTCGGTATTTCTGCACACTTGTCACAGAAGAATCATGAAGATTATCACTGAAAATGCATAGCTCATCTGGAAACCCAACGAAACCGAAGGTATTGCAGTTTCCGCATGTCAAACGCACTGTGGAGTGCTGAAAACACCACAAAACGTGTTTTTCGCATTCAATAGCACGAAAACTGCGATTTCGGTGATTCTGCATACTTGTCACAGAAGAATCATGAGGATTATCATTGAAAATGCATATGTCAGCTGGAAACCCAACGAAACCGAAGATATCGCAGTTTCCGCATATCAAACGCACTGTGGAGTGCTGAAAACACCAGAAAACGAGTTTTTCGCATTAGATAGCTCGAAAACAGTGATTTCGGTGATTCTGCACTTGTCACAGAAGAATCATGAAGATTATAACTGAAAATGCATATCTTAGCTGGAAACCCAACGAAACCGAAAATATCGCTGTATCCGAAAGTCAAACGCACTGTGGAGTGCTCAAAACACCAGATAACGTGTTTCTCGCATTCAATAGCACGAAAACAGCGATTTCGGTGATTCTGCATACTTCTCGCAGAAGGATATTCAAGATCATCGTAGAAAATGCATGTCTCAGTGGGGAAACCCCACGAAAACGAAGATATCGCAGTATCCGCATGCCAAACGCACTGTGGATTGCTGGAAGCACCAGAAAACGTGTTTGTCGCATTCAATAGCACGAAATCAGCGATTTCGGTGATTCTCTATACTTCTCGCAGAAGGATATCCAAGATTATCGTAGAAAATGCATGTCGCAGTTGGAAACCCCACGAAAACGAAGATATCGCAGTTTCCGCATGTCAAACGCACTGTGGAGTGTTGAAAACACCAGAAAACGTGTTTTTCGCATTCAATAGCACGAAAACAGCGATTACGGTGATTCTGCACACTTGTCACAGAAGAATATCCAAAATTGTCACTGAAAATGCATATCTCATCTGGAAACCCAACGAAACCGAAGATATCGCAGTTTCCGCATGTCAAACGCACTGTGGAGTGCTGAAAACACCAGAAAACGAGTTTTTCGCATTAAATAGCACGAAAACAGCGATATCGGTGATTGTACACTTGTCACAGAAGAATCATGAGGATCATCACTGAAAATGCATATGTCAGCTGGAAACCCAACGAAACCGAAGATATCGCCGTATCCGCATGTCAAACGCACTGTGGAGTGCTGAAAACACCACAAAACGTGTTTCTCGCATTCAATAGCACGAAAACAGCGATTTCGGTGATTCTGCACACTTGTCACAGAAGAATCATGAGGATTATCACTGAAAATGCATATCTCATCTGGAAACCCAACGAAACCGAAGATATTGCAGTTTCTGCAAGTCAAACGCACTGTGGAGTGATGAAAACACCACAAAACGTGTTTTTCGCATTCAATAGCACGAAAACAGCGATTTCGGTGATTCTGCACACTTGTCACAGAAGAGAATCCAAGATTGTCACTGAAAATGAATATCTCATCTGGAAACCCAACGAAACCGAAGATATCGCAGTTTCCGCATATCAAACGCACTGTGGAGTGCTGAAAACACCAGAAAACGTGTTTTTCGCATTCAATAGCACGAAAACAGCGATTTCGGTGATTCTGCACACTTGTCACAGAAGAATCATGAGGATTATCACTGAAAATGCATATCTCATCTGGAAACCCAACGAAACCGAAGATATTGCAGTTTCCGCATGTCAAACGCACTGTGGAGTGCTGAAAACACCACAAAACGTGTTTTTCGAATTCAATAGCACGAAAACAGCGATTTCGGTGATTCTGCATACTTCTCGCAGAAGGATATCCAAGATCATCGTAGAAAATGCATGTCTCAGTTGGAAACCCCACGAAACCGAAGATGTTGCAGTTTCCGCATGTCAAACGCACTGTGGAGTGCTGAAAACACCACAAAACGTGTTTTTCGAATTCAATAGCACGAAAACAGCGATTTCGGTGATTCTGCATACTTCTCGC
Organism: Anthophora plumipes; assembly: GCA_951804975.1. Classification (NCBI taxonomy): domain Eukaryota; kingdom Metazoa; phylum Arthropoda; class Insecta; order Hymenoptera; family Apidae; genus Anthophora; species Anthophora plumipes. The sequence continues at coordinate 8,878,963 of OX638123.1, read as the reverse complement.
AGAAGGATATCCAAGATCATCGTAGAAAATGCATGTCTCAACAGGAAACCCCACGAAAACGAAGATATCGCAGTTTCCGCATATCAAACGCACTGTGAAGTGCTAAAAACACCAGAAAACGTGTTTTTCGCATTTAATAGCACGAAAACAGCGATTTCGGTGATTCTGCACACTTGTCACAGAAGAATATCCAAGATTGTCACTGAAAATGCATATCTAATCTGGAAACCCAACGAAACCGAAGATGTTGCAGTTTCCGCATATCAAACGCACTGTGGAGTGCTGAAAACACCAGAAAACGAGTTTTTCGCATTAAATAGCACGAAAACAGCGATTTCGGTTATTCTGCACGCTTGTCACAGAAGAAACTCGAAGATTATCACTGAAAATGCATGTCTTAGCTGGCAACCACACGAAAACGAAGATATCGCTGTATCAGCATACCAAACGCACTGTGGAGTGCTGAAAACACCAGAAAACGTGTTTTTCGCATTCAATAGCACGAGAACAGCGATTACGGTGATTCTGCACACTTGTCACAGAAGAATATCCAAAATTGTCACTGAAAATGCATATCTCATCTGGAAACCCAACGAAACCGAAGATATCGCAGTTTCCGCATGTCAAACGCACTGTGGAGTGCTGAAAACACCAGAAAACGAGTTTTTCGCATTAAATAGCACGAAAACAGCGATATCGGTGATTGTACACTTGTCACAGAAGAATCATGAGGATCATCACTGAAAATGCATATGTCAGCTGGAAACCCAACGAAACCGAAGATATCGCCGTATCCGCATGTCAAACGCACTGTGGAGTGCTGAAAACACCACAAAACGTGTTTCTCGCATTCAATAGCACGAAAACAGCGATTTCGGTGATTCTGCACACTTGTCACAGAAGAATCATGAGGATTATCACTGAAAATGCATATCTCATCTGGAAACCCAACGAAACCGAAGATATTGCAGTTTCTGCAAGTCAAACGCACTGTGGAGTGATGAAAACACCACAAAACGTGTTTTTCGCATTCAATAGCACGAAAACAGCGATTTCGGTGATTCTGCACACTTGTCACAGAAGAGAATCCAAGATTGTCACTGAAAATGAATATCTCATCTGGAAACCCAACGAAACCGAAGATATCGCAGTTTCCGCATATCAAACGCACTGTGGAGTGCTGAAAACACCAGAAAACGTGTTTTTCGCATTCAATAGCACGAAAACAGCGATTTCGGTGATTCTGCACACTTGTCACAGAAGAATCATGAGGATTATCACTGAAAATGCATATCTCATCTGGAAACCCAACGAAACCGAAGATATTGCAGTTTCCGCATGTCAAACGCACTGTGGAGTGCTGAAAACACCACAAAACGTGTTTTTCGAATTCAATAGCACGAAAACAGCGATTTCGGTGATTCTGCATACTTCTCGCAGAAGGATATCCAAGATCATCGTAGAAAATGCATGTCTCAGTTGGAAACCCCACGAAACCGAAGATGTTGCAGTTTCCGCATGTCAAACGCACTGTGGAGTGCTGAAAACACCACAAAACGTGTTTTTCGAATTCAATAGCACGAAAACAGCGATTTCGGTGATTCTGCATACTTCTCGCAGAAGGATATCCAAGATCATCGTAGAAAATGCATGTCTCAACAGGAAACCCCACGAAAACGAAGATATCGCAGTTTCCGCATATCAAACGCACTGTGAAGTGCTAAAAACACCAGAAAACGTGTTTTTCGCATTTAATAGCACGAAAACAGCGATTTCGGTGATTCTGCACACTTGTCACAGAAGAATATCCAAGATTGTCACTGAAAATGCATATCTAATCTGGAAACCCAACGAAACCGAAGATGTTGCAGTTTCCGCATATCAAACGCACTGTGGAGTGCTGAAAACACCACAAAACGTGTTTTTCGCATTCAATGGCACGAAAACAGCGATATCGGTGATTCTGCACACTTGTCACAGAAGAATCATGGGGATTATCACTGAAAATGCATATCTCATCTGGAAACCCAACGAAACCGAAAGTATCGCTGTATCCGAATGTCAAACGCACTGTGGAGTGCTGAAAACACCAGAAAACGAGTTTTTCCCATTAGATAGCACGAAAACAGCGATTTCGTCGATTCTACACTTGTCACAGAAGAAGCATGAAGATTATAATTGAAAATGCATATCTTAGCTGGAAACCCAACAAAACAGAAGATATTGCAGTTTCCGCATATCAAACGCACTGTGGAGTGCTGAAAACACCAGAAAACGTGATTTTCGCATTAAGTAGCACGAAAACAGCGATTTCGGCGATTCTACACTTGTCACAGAAGAATCATGAAGATTATAACTGAAAATGCATATCTTAGCTGGAAACCCAACGAAACCGAAAATATCGCTGTATCCGAATGTCAAACGCACTGTGGAGTGCTGAAAAGACCAGAAAACGAGTTTTTCGCATTAGATAGCACGAAAACAGCGATTTCGGCGATTCTACACTTGTCACAGAAGAATCATGAAGATTATAACTGAAAATGCATATCTTAGCTGGAAACCCAACGAAACCGAAAATATCGCTGTATCCGAATGTCAAACGCACTGTGGAGTGCTGAAAACACCAGAAAACGAGTTTTTCGCATTAGATAGCACGAAAACAGCGATTTCGGCGATTCTACACTTGTCACAGAAGAATCATGAAGATTATAACTGAAAATGCATATCTTAGCTGGAAACCCAACGAAACCGAAATTATCGCTGTATCCGAATGTCAAACGCACTGTGAAGTGCTGAAAACACCAGAAAACGTGTTTTTCGCATTTAATAGCCCGAAAACAGCGAATTCGGTGATTCCGCACACTTGTCACAGAAGAATATCCAAGATTGTCACTGAAAATGCATATCTCATCTGGAAACCCAACGAAACCGAAGATATCGCAGTTTCCGCATGTCAAACGCACTGTGGAGTGCTGAAAACACCAGAAAACGAGTTTTTCGCATTCAATAGCACGAAAACAGCGATTTCGGTGATTCTGCACACTTGTCACAGAAGAATCATGAGGATTATCACTGAAAATGCATATCTCATCTGGAAACCCAACGAAACCGAAGATATTGCAGTTTCCGCATGTCAAACGCACTGTGGAGTGCTGAAAACACCACAAAACGTGTTTTTCGAATTCAATAGCACGAAAACAGCGATTTCGGTGATTCTGCATACTTCTCGCAGAAGGATATCCAAGATCATCGTAGAAAATGCATGTCTCAGTTGGAAACCCCACGAAACCGAAGATGTTGCAGTTTCCGCATGTCAAACGCACTGTGGAGTGCTGAAAACACCACAAAACGTGTTTTTCGAATTCAATAGCACGAAAACAGCGATTTCGGTGATTCTGCATACTTCTCGCAGAAGGATATCCAAGATCATCGTAGAAAATGCATGTCTCAACAGGAAACCCCACGAAAACGAAGATATCGCAGTTTCCGCATATCAAACGCACTGTGAAGTGCTAAAAACACCAGAAAACGTGTTTTTCGCATTTAATAGCACGAAAACAGCGATTTCGGTGATTCTGCACACTTGTCACAGAAGAATATCCAAGATTGTCACTGAAAATGCATATCTAATCTGGAAACCCAACGAAACCGAAGATGTTGCAGTTTCCGCATATCAAACGCACTGTGGAGTGCTGAAAACACCACAAAACGTGTTTTTCGCATTCAATGGCACGAAAACAGCGATATCGGTGATTCTGCACACTTGTCACAGAAGAATCATGGGGATTATCACTGAAAATGCATATCTCATCTGGAAACCCAACGAAACCGAAAATATCGCTGTATCCGAATGTCAAACGCACTGTGGAGTGCTGAAAACACCAGAAAACGAGTTTTTCCCATTAGATAGCACGAAAACAGCGATTTCGTCGATTCTACACTTGTCACAGAAGAAGCATGAAGATTATAATTGAAAATGCATATCTTAGCTGGAAACCCAACAAAACAGAAGATATTGCAGTTTCCGCATATCAAACGCACTGTGGAGTGCTGAAAACACCAGAAAACGTGATTTTCGCATTAAGTAGCACGAAAACAGCGATTTCGGCGATTCTACACTTGTCACAGAAGAATCATGAAGATTATAACTGAAAATGCATATCTTAGCTGGAAACCCAACGAAACCGAAAATATCGCTGTATCCGAATGTCAAACGCACTGTGGAGTGCTGAAAAGACCAGAAAACGAGTTTTTCGCATTAGATAGCACGAAAACAGCGATTTCGGCGATTCTACACTTGTCACAGAAGAATCATGAAGATTATAACTGAAAATGCATATCTTAGCTGGAAACCCAACGAAACCGAAAATATCGCTGTATCCGAATGTCAAACGCACTGTGGAGTGCTGAAAACACCAGAAAACGAGTTTTTCGCATTAGATAGCACGAAAACAGCGATTTCGGCGATTCTACACTTGTCACAGAAGAATCATGAAGATTATAACTGAAAATGCATATCTTAGCTGGAAACCCAACGAAACCGAAATTATCGCTGTATCCGAATGTCAAACGCACTGTGAAGTGCTGAAAACACCAGAAAACGTGTTTTTCGCATTTAATAGCCCGAAAACAGCGAATTCGGTGATTCCGCACACTTGTCACAGAAGAATATCCAAGATTGTCACTGAAAATGCATATCTCATCTGGAAACCCAACGAAACCGAAGATATCGCAGTTTCCGCATGTCAAACGCACTGTGGAGTGCTGAAAACACCAGAAAACGAGTTTTTCGCATTAAATAGCACGAAAACAGCGATTTCGGAGATTCTGCACACTTGTCACAGAAGAATATCCAAGATTGTCACTGAAAATGCATATCTCATCTGGAAACCCAACGAAACCGAAGATATCGCAGTTTCCGCATGTCAAACGCACTGTGGAGTGCTGAAAACACCAGAAAACGTGTTTTTCGCATTTAATAGCCCGAAAACAGCGATTTCGGTGATTCTGCACACTTGTCACAGAAGAATATCCAAGATTGTCACTGAAAATGCATATCTCATCTGGAAACCCAACGAAACCGAAGATATCGCAGTTTCCGCATGTCAAACGCACTGCGGAGTGCTGAAAACACCAGAAAACGAGTTTTTCGCATTAAATAGCACGAAAACAGCGATTTCGGAGATTCTGCACATTTGTCACAGAAGAATCATGAGGATTATCACTGAAAATGCATATCTCATCTGGAAACCCAACGAAACCGAAGATGTTGCAGTTTCCGCATGTCAAACGCACTGTGGAGTGCTGAACACACCAGAAAACGTGTTTTTCGCAATCAATAGCACGAAAACAGCGATTACGGTGATTCTGCACACTTGTCACAGAAGAATATCCAAAATTGTCACTGAAAGTGCATATCTCATCTGGAAACCCAACGAAACCGAAGATATCGCAGTTTCCGCATGTCAAACGCACTGTGGAGTGCTGAAAACACCAGAAAACGAGTTTTTCGCATTAAATAGCACGAAAACAGCGATTTCGGTTATTCTGCACGCTTGTCACAGAAGAAACTCGAAGATTATCACTGAAAATGCATGTCTTAGCTGGCAACCACACGAAAACGAAGATATCGCTGTATCAGCATACCAAACGCACTGTGGAGTGCTGAAAACACCAGAAAACGTGTTTTTCGCATTCAATAGCACGAGAACAGCGATTACGGTGATTCTGCACACTTGTCACAGAAGAATATCCAAAATTGTCACTGAAAATGCATATCTCATCTGGAAACCCAACGAAACCGAAGATATCGCAGTTTCCGCATGTCAAACGCACTGTGGAGTGCTGAAAACACCAGAAAACGAGTTTTTCGCATTAAATAGCACGAAAACAGCGATATCGGTGATTGTACACTTGTCACAGAAGAATCATGAGGATCATCACTGAAAATGCATATGTCAGCTGGAAACCCAACGAAACCAAAGATATCGCCGTATCCGCATGTCAAACGCACTGTGGAGTGCTGAAAACACCACAAAACGTGTTTCTCGCATTCAATAGCACGAAAACAGCGATTTCGGTGATTCTGCACACTTGTCACAGAAGAATCATGAGGATTATCACTGAAAATGCATATCTCATCTGGAAACCCAACGAAACCGAAGATATTGCAGTTTCTGCAAGTCAAACGCACTGTGGAGTGATGAAAACACCACAAAACGTGTTTTTCGCATTCAATAGCACGAAAACAGCGATTTCGGTGATTCTGCACACTTGTCACAGAAGAGAATCCAAGATTGTCACTGAAAATGAATATCTCATCTGGAAACCCAACGAAACCGAAGATATCGCAGTTTCCGCATATCAAACGCACTGTGGAGTGCTGAAAACACCAGAAAACGTGTTTTTCGCATTCAATAGCACGAAAACAGCGATTTCGGTGATTCTGCACACTTGTCACAGAAGAATCATGAGGATTATCACTGAAAATGCATATCTCATCTGGAAACCCAACGAAACCGAAGATATTGCAGTTTCCGCATGTCAAACGCACTGTGGAGTGCTGAAAACACCACAAAACGTGTTTTTCGAATTCAATAGCACGAAAACAGCGATTTCGGTGATTCTGCATACTTCTCGCAGAAGGATATCCAAGATCATCGTAGAAAATGCATGTCTCAGTTGGAAACCCCACGAAACCGAAGATGTTGCAGTTTCCGCATGTCAAACGCACTGTGGAGTGCTGAAAACACCACAAAACGTGTTTTTCGAATTCAATAGCACGAAAACAGCGATTTCGGTGATTCTGCATACTTCTCGCAGAAGGATATCCAAGATCATCGTAGAAAATGCATGTCTCAGTTGGAAACCCCACGAAACCGAAGATGTTGCAGTTTCCGCATGTCAAACGCACTGTGGAGTGCTGAAAACTCTACAAAACGTGTTTTTCGCATTCAATAGCACGAAAACAGCGATTTCGGTGATTCTGCACACTTGTCACAGAAGAATATCCAAGATTGTCAGTGAAAATGCATATCTCATCTGGAAACCCAACGAAACCGAAGATATCGCAGTTTGCCGCATGTCACACGCACTGTGGAGTGCTGAAAACACCACAAAACGTGTTTTTCGCATTCAATAGCACGAAAACAGCGATTTCGGTGATTCTGCATACTTCTCGCAGAAGGATATCCAAGATCATCGTAGAAAATGCATGTCTCAGCTGGAAACCCCACGAAAACGAAGATATCGCAGTTTCGGCATATCAAACGCACTGTGGAGTGCTGAAAACACCAGAAAACGTGTTTTTCGCATTCAATAGCACGAAAACAGCGATTTCGGTGATTCTGCATACTTCTCGCAGGAGGATATCCAAGATCATCGTAGAAAATGCATGTCTCAGATGGAAACCCCACGAAAACGAAGATATCGCAGTATCCGCATGTCAAACGCACTGTGGATTGCTGAAAACACCAGAAAACGTGTGTGTCGCATTCCATAGCACGAAAACAGCGATTTCGGTGTTTCTGCACACTTGTCACAGAAGAATCATGAGGATTATCACTGAAAATGCATATCTCATCTGGAAACCCAACGAAACCGAAGATATTGCAGTTTCTGCAAGTCAAACGCACTGTGGAGTGATGAAAACACCACAAAACGTGTTTTTCGCATTCAATAGCACGAAAACAGCGATTTCGGTGATTCTGCACACTTGTCACAGAAGAAAATCCAAGATTGTCACTGAAAATGAATATCTCATCTGGAATCCCAACGAAACCGAAGATATCGCAGTTTCCGCATATCAAACGCACTGTGGAGTGCTGAAAACACCAGAAAACGTGTTTTTCGCATTCAATAGCACGAAAACAGCGATTTCGGTGATTCTGCACACTTGTCACAGAAGAATCATGAGGATTATCACTGAAAATGCATATCTCATCTGGAAACCCAACGAAACCGAAGATATTGCAGTTTCCGCATGTCAAACGCACTGTGGAGTGCTGAAAACACCACAAAACGTGTTTTTCGAATTCAATAGCACGAAAACAGCGATTTCGGTGATTCTGCATACTTCTCGCAGAAGGATATCCAAGATCATCGTAGAAAATGCATGTCTCAGTTGGAAACCCCACGAAACCGAAGATGTTGCAGTTTCCGCATGTCAAACGCACTGTGGAGTGCTGAAAACACCACAAAACGTGTTTTTCGAATTCAATAGCACGAAAACAGCGATTTCGGTGATTCTGCATACTTCTCGCAGAAGGATATCCAAGATCATCGTAGAAAATGCATGTCTCAGTTGGAAACCCCACGAAACCGAAGATGTTGCAGTTTCCGCATGTCAAACGCACTGTGGAGTGCTGAAAACACTACAAAACGTGTTTTTCGCATTCAATAGCACGAAAACAGCGATTTCGGTGATTCTGCACACTTGTCACAGAAGAATATCCAAGATTGTCAGTGAAAATGCATATCTCATCTGGAAACCCAACGAAACCGAAGATATCGCAGTTTGCCGCATGTCAAACGCACTGTGGACTGCTGAAAACACCACAAAACGTGTTTTTCGCATTCAATAGCACGAAAACAGCGATTTCGGTGATTCTGCATACTTCTCGCAGAAGGATATCCAAGATCATCGTAGAAAATGCATGTCTCAGCTGGAAACCCCACGAAAACGAAGATATCGCAGTTTCGGCATATCAAACGCACTGTGGAGTGCTGAAAACACCAGAAAACGTGTTTTTCGCATTCAATAGCACGAAAACAACGATTTCGGTGATTCTGCATACTTCTCGCAGAAGGATATCCAAGATCATCGTAGAAAATGCATGTCTCAGATGGAAACCCCACGAAAACGAAGATATCGCAGTATCCGCATGTCAAACGCACTGTGGATTGCTGAAAACACCAGAAAACGTGTGTGTCGCATTCCATAGCACGAAAACAGCGATTTCGGTGTTTCTGCACACTTGTCACAGAAGCATCTCGAATATTATCACTGAAAATGCATATCTTTGCTCGAAACCCAGCGAGCCCGTAGATATCGCAGTTTCCGCATATCAAACGCATTGTGACGTGCTGAAAACGCCAGAAAACGTGTTTTTCGCATTAAATAGTACGAAAACAGCGATTTCGGTTATTCTGCAAACTTGTCACAGAAGAATATCCAAAATTGTCACTGAAAATGCATATCTCATCTGGAAACCCAACGAAACCGAAGATATCGCAGTTTCCGCATGTCAAACGCACTGTGGAGTGCTGAAAACACCAGAAAACGAGTTTTTCGCATTCAATAGCACGAAAACAGCGATTTCGGTGATTCTGCACACTTGTCACAGAAGAATCATGAGGATTATCACTGAAAATGCATATCTCATCTGGAAACCCAACGAAACCGAAGATATCGCAGTTTCCGCATGTCAAACGCACTGTGGAGTGCTGAAAACACCAGAAAACGAGTTTTTCGCATTCAATAGCACGAAAACAGCGATTTCGGTGATTCTGCACACTTGTCACAGAAGAATCATGAGGATTATCACTGAAAATGCATATCTCATCTGGAAACCCAACGAAACCGAAGATATCGCCGTATCCGCATGTCAAACGCACTGTGGAGTGCTGAACACACGAAAAAACGAGTTTTTCGCATTAAATAGCACGAAAACAGCGATTTCTGTGATTCTGCAAACTTCTCACACAAGAATATCCGAGATTATCGTAGAAAATGCATGTCTCAGTTGGAAACCCCACGAAAACGAAGATATCGCAGTTTCGGCATATCAAACGCACTGTTGAGTGCTGAAAGCACCACAAAACGTGTTTTTCGCATTCAATAGCACGAAAACAGCGATTTCGGTGATTCCCGCACACTTGTCACAGAAGAATCATGAGGATTATCACTGAAAATGCATATCTCATCTGGAAACCCAACGAAACCGAAGATATCGCCGTATCCGCATGTCAAACGCACTGTGGAGTGCTGAACACACGAAAAAACGAGTTTTTCGCATTAAATAGCACGAAAACAGCGATTTCTGTGATTCTGCAAACTTCTCACACAAGAATATCCGAGATTATCGTAGAAAATGCATGTCTCAGTTGGAAACCCCACGAAAACGAAGATATCGCAGTTTCCGCAAGTCAAACGCACTGTGGAGTTCTGAAAACACCAGAAAACGAGTTTTTCGCATTAAGTAGCACGAAAACAGCGATTTCGGCGATTCTACACTTGTCACAGAAGAATCATGAAGATTATAACTGAAAATGCATATCTTAGCTGGAAACCCAACGAAACCGAAAATATCGCTGTATCCGAATGTCAAACGCACTGTGGAGTGCTGAAAAGACCAGAAAACGAGTTTTTCGCATTAGATAGCACGAAAACAGCGATTTCGGCGATTCTACACTTGTCACAGAAGAATCATGAAGATTATAACTGAAAATGCATATCTTAGCTGGAAACCCAACGAAACCGAAAATATCGCTGTATCCGAATGTCAAACGCACTGTGGAGTGCTGAAAACACCAGAAAACGAGTTTTTCGCATTAGATAGCACGAAAACAGCGATTTCGGCGATTCTACACTTGTCACAGAAGAATCATGAAGATTATAACTGAAAATGCATATCTTAGCTGGAAACCCAACGAAACCGAAATTATCGCTGTATCCGAATGTCAAACGCACTGTGAAGTGCTGAAAACACCAGAAAACGTGTTTTTCGCATTTAATAGCCCGAAAACAGCGAATTCGGTGATTCCGCACACTTGTCACAGAAGAATATCCAAGATTGTCACTGAAAATGCATATCTCATCTGGAAACCCAACGAAACCGAAGATATCGCAGTTTCCGCATGTCAAACGCACTGTGGAGTGCTGAAAACACCAGAAAACGAGTTTTTCGCATTAAATAGCACGAAAACAGCGATTTCGGAGATTCTGCACACTTGTCACAGAAGAATATCCAAGATTGTCACTGAAAATGCATATCTCATCTGGAAACCCAACGAAACCGAAGATATCGCAGTTTCCGCATATCAAACGCACTGTGGAGTGCTGAAAACACCAGAAAACGTGTTTTTCGCATTTAATAGCCCGAAAACAGCGATTTCGGTGATTCTGCACACTTGTCACAGAAGAATATCCAAGATTGTCACTGAAAATGCATATCTCATCTGGAAACCCAACGAAACCGAAGATATCGCAGTTTCCGCATGTCAAACGCACTGCGGAGTGCTGAAAACACCAGAAAACGAGTTTTTCGCATTAAATAGCACGAAAACAGCGATTTCGGAGATTCTGCACATTTGTCACAGAAGAATCATGAGGATTATCACTGAAAATGCATATCTCATCTGGAAACCCAACGAAACCGAAGATGTTGCAGTTTCCGCATGTCAAACGCACTGTGGAGTGCTGAACACACCAGAAAACGTGTTTTTCGCAATCAATAGCACGAAAACAGCGATTACGGTGATTCTGCACACTTGTCACAGAAGAATATCCAAAATTGTCACTGAAAGTGCATATCTCATCTGGAAACCCAACGAAACCGAAGATATCGCAGTTTCCGCATGTCAAACGCACTGTGGAGTGCTGAAAACACCAGAAAACGAGTTTTTCGCATTAAATAGCACGAAAACAGCGATATCGGTGATTGTACACTTGTCACAGAAGAATCATGAGGATCATCACTGAAAATGCATATGTCAGCTGGAAACCCAACGAAACCGAAGATATCGCCGTATCCGCATGTCAAACGCACTGTGGAGTGCTGAAAACACCACAAAACGTGTTTCTCGCATTCAATAGCACGAAAACAGCGATTTCGGTGATTCTGCACACTTGTCACAGAAGAATCATGAGGATTATCACTGAAAATGCATATCTCATCTGGAAACCCAACGAAGCCGAAGATATTGCAGTTTCTGCAAGTCAAACGCACTGTGGAGTGATGAAAACACCACAAAACGTGTTTTTCGCATTCAATAGCACGAAAACAGCGATTTCGGTGATTCTGCACACTTGTCACAGAAGAGAATCCAAGATTGTCACTGAAAATGAATATCTCATCTGGAAACCCAACGAAACCGAAGATATCGCAGTTTCCGCATATCAAACGCACTGTGGAGTGCTGAAAACACCAGAAAACGTGTTTTTCGCATTCAATAGCACGAAAACAGCGATTTCGGTGATTCTGCACACTTGTCACAGAAGAATCATGAGGATTATCACTGAAAATGCATATCTCATCTGGAAACCCAACGAAACCGAAGATATTGCAGTTTCCGCATGTCAAACGCACTGTGGAGTGCTGAAAACACCACAAAACGTGTTTTTCGATTTCAATAGCACGAAAACAGCGATTTCGGTGATTCTGCATACTTCTCGCAGAAGGATATCCAAGATCATCGTAGAAAATGCATGTCTCAGTTGGAAACCCCACGAAACCGAAGATGTTGCAGTTTCCGCATGTCAAACGCACTGTGGAGTGCTGAAAACACCACAAAACGTGTTTTTCGAATTCAATAGCACGAAAACAGCGATTTCGGTGATTCTGCATCCTTCTCGCAGAAGGATATCCAAGATCATCGTAGAAAATGCATGTCTCAGTTGGAAACCCCACGAAACCGAAGATGTTGCAGTTTCCGCATGTCAAACGCACAGTGGAGTGCTGAAAACTCTACAAAACGTGTTTTTCGCATTCAATAGCACGAAAACAGCGATTTCGGTGATTCTGCACACTTGTCACAGAAGAATATCCAAGATTGTCAGTGAAAATGCATATCTCATCTGGAAACCCAACGAAACCGAAGATATCGCAGTTTGCCGCATGTCAAACGCACTGTGGAGTGCTGAAAACACCACAAAACGTGTTTTTCGCATTCAATAGCACGAAAACAGCGATTTCGGTGATTCTGCATACTTCTCGCAGAAGGATATCCAAGATCATCGTAGAAAATGCATGTCTCAGCTGGAAACCCCACGAAAACGAAGATATCGCAGTTTCGGCATATCAAACGCACTGTGGAGTGCTGAAAACACCAGAAAACGTGTTTTTCGCATTCAATAGCACGAAAACAGCGATTTCGGTGATTCTGCATACTTCTCGCAGGAGGATATCCAAGATCATCGTAGAAAATGCATGTCTCAGATGGAAACCCCACGAAAACGAAGATATCGCAGTATCCGCATGTCAAACGCACTGTGGATTGCTGAAAACACCAGAAAACGTGTGTGTCGCATTCCATAGCACGAAAACAGCGATTTCGGTGTTTCTGCACACTTGTCACAGAAGAATCATGAGGATTATCACTGAAAATGCATATCTCATCTGGAAACCCAACGAAACCGAAGATATTGCAGTTTCTGCAAGTCAAACGCACTGTGGAGTGATGAAAACACCACAAAACGTGTTTTTCGCATTCAATAGCACGAAAACAGCGATTTCGGTGATTCTGCACACTTGTCACAGAAGAAAATCCAAGATTGTCACTGAAAATGAATATCTCATCTGGAATCCCAACGAAACCGAAAATATCGCAGTTTCCGCATATCAAACGCACTGTGGAGTGGTGAAAACACCAGAAAACGTGTTTTTCGCATTCAATAGCACGAAAACAGCGATTTCGGTGATTCTGCACACTTGTCACAGAAGAATCATGAGGATTATCACTGAAAATGCATATCTCATCTGGAAACCCAACGAAACCGAAGATATTGCAGTTTCCGCATGTCAAACGCACTGTGGAGTGCTGAAAACACCACAAAACGTGTTTTTCGAATTCAATAGCACGAAAACAGCGATTTCGGTGATTCTGCATACTTCTCGCAGAAGGATATCCAAGATCATCGTAGAAAATGCATGTCTCAGTTGGAAACCCCACGAAACCGAAGATGTTGCAGTTTCCGCATGTCAAACGCACTGTGGAGTGCTGAAAACACCACAAAACGTGTTTTTCGAATTCAATAGCACGAAAACAGCGATTTCGGTGATTCTGCATACTTCTCGCAGAAGGATATCCAAGATCATCGTAGAAAATGCATGTCTCAGTTGGAAACCCCACGAAACCGAAGATGTTGCAGTTTCCGCATGTCAAACGCACTGTGGAGTGCTGAAAACACTACAAAACGTGTTTTTCGCATTCAATAGCACGAAAACAGCGATTTCGGTGATTCTGCACACTTGTCACAGAAGAATATCCAAGATTGTCAGTGAAAATGCATATCTCATCTGGAAACCCAACGAAACCGAAGATATCGCAGTTTGCCGCATGTCAAACGCACTGTGGACTGCTGAAAACACCACAAAACGTGTTTTTCGCATTCAATAGCACGAAAACAGCGATTTCGGTGATTCTGCATACTTCTCGCAGAAGGATATCCAAGATCATCGTAGAAAATGCATGTCTCAGCTGGAAACCCCACGAAAACGAAGATATCGCAGTTTCGGCATATCAAACGCACTGTGGAGTGCTGAAAACACCAGAAAACGTGTTTTTCGCATTCAATAGCACGAAAACAACGATTTCGGTGATTCTGCATACTTCTCGCAGAAGGATATCCAAGATCATCGTAGAAAATGCATGTCTCAGATGGAAACCCCACGAAAACGAAGATATCGCAGTATCCGCATGTCAAACGCACTGTGGATTGCTGAAAACACCAGAAAACGTGTGTGTCGCATTCCATAGCACGAAAACAGCGATTTCGGTGTTTCTGCACACTTGTCACAGAAGCATCTCGAATATTATCACTGAAAATGCATATCTTTGCTCGAAACCCAGCGAGCCCGTAGATATCGCAGTTTCCGCATATCAAACGCATTGTGACGTGCTGAAAACGCCAGAAAACGTGTTTTTCGCATTAAATAGTACGAAAACAGCGATTTCGGTTATTCTGCAAACTTGTCACAGAAGAATATCCAAAATTGTCACTGAAAATGCATATCTCATCTGGAAACCCAACGAAACCGAAGATATCGCAGTTTCCGCATGTCAAACGCACTGTGGAGTGCTGAAAACACCAGAAAACGAGTTTTTCGCATTCAATAGCACGAAAACAGCGATTTCGGTGATTCTGCACACTTGTCACAGAAGAATCATGAGGATTATCACTGAAAATGCATATCTCATCTGGAAACCCAACGAAACCGAAGATATCGCAGTTTCCGCATGTCAAACGCACTGTGGAGTGCTGAAAACACCAGAAAACGAGTTTTTCGCATTCAATAGCACGAAAACAGCGATTTCGGTGATTCTGCACACTTGTCACAGAAGAATCATGAGGATTATCACTGAAAATGCATATCTCATCTGGAAACCCAACGAAACCGAAGATATCGCCGTATCCGCATGTCAAACGCACTGTGGAGTGCTGAACACACGAAAAAACGAGTTTTTCGCATTAAATAGCACGAAAACAGCGATTTCTGTGATTCTGCAAACTTCTCACACAAGAATATCCGAGATTATCGTAGAAAATGCATGTCTCAGTTGGAAACCCCACGAAAACGAAGATATCGCAGTTTCGGCATATCAAACGCACTGTTGAGTGCTGAAAGCACCACAAAACGTGTTTTTCGCATTCAATAGCACGAAAACAGCGATTTCGGTGATTCCCGCACACTTGTCACAGAAGAATCATGAGGATTATCACTGAAAATGCATATCTCATCTGGAAACCCAACGAAACCGAAGATATCGCCGTATCCGCATGTCAAACGCACTGTGGAGTGCTGAACACACGAAAAAACGAGTTTTTCGCATTAAATAGCACGAAAACAGCGATTTCTGTGATTCTGCAAACTTCTCACACAAGAATATCCGAGATTATCGTAGAAAATGCATGTCTCAGTTGGAAACCCCACGAAAACGAAGATATCGCAGTTTCCGCAAGTCAAACGCACTGTGGAGTTCTGAAAACACCAGAAAACGAGTTTTTCGCATTAGATAGCACGAAAACAGCGATTTCGGCGATTCTACACTTGTCACAGAAGAATATCCAAGATTGTCACTGAAAATGCATATCTCATCTGGAAACCCAACGAAACCGAAGATATCGCAGTTTCCGCATGTCAAACGCACTGTGGAGTGCTGAAAACAGCAGAAAACGATTTTTTCGCATTAAACAGCACGAAAACAGCGATACCGGTGATTCTGCATACTTCTCACAGAAGAATACCCAAGATTATCGTAGAAAATGCATGTCTCAACAGGAAACCCCACGAAAACGAAGATATCGCAGTTTCCGCATATCAAACGCACTGTGAAGTGCTAAAAACACCAGAAAACGTGTTTTTCGCATTTAATAGCACGAAAACAGCGATTTCGGTGATTCTGCACACTTGTCACAGAAGAATATCCAAGATTGTCACTGAAAATGCATATCTAATCTGGAAACCCAACGAAACCGAAGATATCGCAGTTTCCGCATGTCAAACGCACTGTGGAGCGCTGAAAACACCAGAAAACGAGTTTTTCGCATTAAATAGCACGAAAACAGCGATTTCGGAGATTCTGCACACTTGTCACAGAAGAATCATGAGGATTATCACTGAAAATGCATATCTCATCTGGAAACCCAACGAAACCGAAGATGTTGCAGTTTCCGCATGTCAAACGCACTGTGGAGTGCTGAAAACACTACAAAACGTGTTTTTCGCATTCAATAGCACAAAAACAGCGATTTCGGTGATTCTGCACACTTGTCACAGAAGAATATCCAAGATTGTCACTGAAAATGCATATCTCATCTGGAAACCCAACGAAACCGAAGATATCGCAGTTTCCGCATGTCAAACGCACTGTGGAGTGCTGAAAACAGCAGAAAACGAGTTTTTCGCATTAAACAGCACGAAAACAGCGATACCGGTGATTCTGCATACTTCTCACAGAAGAATACCCAAGATTATCGTAGAAAATGCATGTCTCAACAGGAAACCCCACGAAAACGAAGATATCGCAGTTTCCGCATATCAAACGCACTGTGGAGTGCTGAAAACACCAGAAAACGAGTTTTTCGCATTCAATAGCACGAAAACAGCGATTTCGGTGATTCTGCACACTTGTCACAGAAGAATCATGAGGATTATCACTGAAAATGCATATCTTATCTGGAAACCCAACGAAACCGGAGATATTGCAGTTTCTGCAAGTCAAACGCACTGTGGAGTGATGAAAACACCACAAAACGTGTTTTTCGCATTCAACAGCACGAAAACAGCGATTTCGGTGATTCTGCACACTTGTCACAGAAGAATATCCAAGATTGTCACTGAAAATGCATATCTCATCTGGAAACCCAACGAAACCGAAGATATCGCAGTTTCGGCATATCAAACGCACTGTGGAGTGCTGAAAACACCAGAAAACGTGTTTTTCGCATTCAATAGCACGAAAACAGCGATTTCGGTGATTCTGCACACTTGTCACAGAAGAATATCCAAGATTGTCACTGAAAATGCATATCTCTTCTGGAAACCCAACGAAACCGAAGATATCGCAGTTTCCGCATGTCAAACGCACTGTGGAGTGCTGAAAACAGCAGAAAACGAGTTTTTCGCATTAAACAGCACGAAAACAGCGATACCGGTGATTCTGCATACTTCTCACAGAAGAATACCCAAGATTATCGTAGAAAATGCATGTCTCAACAGGAAACCCCACGAAAACGAAGATATCGCAGTTTCCGCATATCAAACGCACTGTGAAGTGCTAAAAACACCAGAAAACGTGTTTTTCGCATTTAATAGCACGAAAACAGCGATTTCGGTGATTCTGCACACTTGTCACAGAAGAATATCCAAGATTGTCACTGAAAATGCATATCTCATCTGGAAACCCAACGAAACCGAAGATATCGCAGTTTCCGCATGTCAAACGCACTGTGGAGCGCTGAAAACACCAGAAAACGAGTTTTTCGCATTAAATAGCACGAAAACAGCGATTTCGGAGATTCTGCACACTTGTCACAGAAGAATCATGAGGATTATCACTGAAAATGCATATCTCATCTGGAAACCCAACGAAACCGAAGATGTTGCAGTTTCCGCATGTCAAACGCACTGTGGGGTGCTGAAAACACTACAAAACGTGTTTTTCGCATTCAATAGCACGAAAACAGCGATTTCGGTGATTCTGCACACTTGTCAGAGAAGAATATCCAAGATTGTCACTGAAAATGCATATCTCATCTGGAAACCCAACGAAACCGAAGATATCGCAGTTTCCGCATGTCAAACGCACTGTGGAGTGCTGAAAACACCACAAAACGTGTTGTTCGCATTCAATAGCACGAAAACAGTGATTTCGGTTATTCTGCAAACTTCTCACAGAAGAATATCCGAGATTATCGTAGAAGATGCATATCTCATCTGGAAACCCAACGAAACCGAAGATATCGCAGTTTCCGCATGTCAAACGCACTGTGGAGTGCTGAAAACACCAGAAAACGTGTTTTTCGCATTCAATAGCACGAAAACAGCGATTTCGGTGATTCTGCACACTTGTCACAGAACAATATCCAAGATTGTCACTGAAAATGCATATCTCATCTGGAAACCCAACGAAACCGAAGATATCGCAGTTTCCGCATGTCAAACGCACTGTGGAGTGCTGAAAACAGCAGAAAGCGAGTTTTTCGCATTAAACAGCACGAAAACAGCGATACCGGTGATTCTGCATTCTTCTCACAGAAGAATACCCAAGATTATCGTAGAAAATGCATGTCTCAACAGGAAACCCCACGAAAACGAAGATATCGCAGTTTCCGCATATCAAACGCACTGTGAAGTGCTAAAAACACCAGAAAACGTGTTTTTCGCATTTAATAGCACGAAAACAGCGATTTCGGTGATTCTGCACACTTGTCACAGAAGAATATCCAAGATTGTCACTGAAAATGCATATCTCATCTGGAAACCCAACGAAACCGAAGATATCGCAGTTTCCGCATGTCAAACGCACTGTGGAGCGCTGAAAACACCAGAAAACGAGTTTTTCGCATTAAATAGCACGAAAACAGCGATTTCGGAGATTCTGCACACTTGTCACAGAAGAATCATGAGGATTATCACTGAAAATGCATATCTCATCTGGAAACCCAACGAAACCGAAGATGTTGCAGTTTCCGCATGTCAAAGGCACTGTGGGGTGCTGAAAACACTACAAAACGTGTTTTTCGCATTCAATAGCACGAAAACAGCGATTTCGGTGATTCTGCACACTTGTCACAGAAGAATATCCAAGATTGTCACTGAAAATGCATATCTCATCTGGAAACCCAACGAAACCGAAGATGTTGCAGTTTCCGCTTGTCAAAGGCACTGTGGGGTGCTGAAAACACTACAAAACGTGTTTTTCGCATTCAATAGCACGAAAACAGCGATTTCGGTGATTCTGCACACTTGTCACAGAAGAATATCCAAGATTGTCACTGAAAATGAATATCTCATCTGGAAACCCAACGAAACCGAAGATATCGCAGTTTCCGCATGTCAAACGCACTGTGGAGTGCTGAAAACACCACAAAACGTGTTGTTCGCATTCAATAGCACGAAAACAGTGATTTCGGTTATTCTGCAAACTTCTCACAGAAGAATATCCGAGATTATCGTAGAAGATGCATATCTCATCTGGAAACCCAACGAAACCGAAGAGATCGCAGTTTCCGCATGTCAAACGCACTGTGGAGTGCTCAAAACACCAGAAAACGAGTTTTTCGCATTAAATAGCACGAAAACAGCGATTTCGGAGATTCTGCACACTTGTCACAGAAGAATCATGAGGATTATCACTGAAAATGCATATCTCATCTGGAAACCCAACGAAACCGAAGATATTGCAGTTTAAGCATATCAAACGCACTGTGGAGTGCTGAAAACACCACAAAACGTGTTTTTCGCATTCAATAGCACGAAAACAGCGATTTCGGTGATTCTGCACCCTTGTCACAGAAGAATCATGAGGATTATCACTGAAAATGCATATCTCATCTGGAAACGCAACGAAACCGAAAATATCGCTGTATCCGAATGTCAAACGCACTGTGGAGTGCTGAAAACACCAGAAAACGAGTTATTCGCATTAGATAGCACGAAAACAGCGATTTCGGCGATTCTACACTTGTCACAGAAGAATCATGAAGATTATAACTGAAAATGCATATCTCATCTGGAAACCCAACGAAACCGAAGATATCGCAGTTTCCGCATATCAAACGCACTGTGGAGTGCTGAAAACACAACAAAAGGTGTTTTTCGCATTCAATAGCACGAAAACAGCGATTTCGGTGATTCTGCACACTTGTCACAGAAGAATCATGAAGATTGTCACTGAAAATGCATATCTCATCTGGAAACCCAACGAAACCGAAGATATCGCAGTTTCCGCATATCAAACGCACTGTGGAGTGCCCATCACACGAGAAAACGCGTTTTTCGCATTAAATAGCACGAAAACAGCGATACCGGTGATTCTGCATACTTCTCACAGAAGAATACCCAAGATTATCGTAGACAATGCATGTCTCAACAGGAAACCCCAGGAAAACGAAGATATCGCAGTTTCCGCATATCAAACGCACTGTGAAGTGCTGAAAACACCAGAAAACGTGTTTTTCGCATTCAATAGCACGAAAACAGCGATTTCGGTGATTCTGCACACTTGTCACAGAAGAATATCCAAGATTGTCACTGAAAATGCATATCTCATCTGGAAACCCAACGAAACCGAAGATATCGCCGTATCCGCATGTCAAACGCACTGTGGAGTGCTCAAAACATCAGAAATCGAGTTTTTCGCATTAGATAGCACGAAAACAGCGATTTCGGCGATTCTACACTTGTCACAGAAGAATCATGAAGATTATAACTGAAAATGCATATCTTAGCTGGAAACCCAACGAAACCGAAGATATTGCAGTTTCCGCAAGTCAAACGCACTGTGGAGTTCTGAAAACATCAGAAAACGAGTTTTTCGCATTAGATAGCACGATAACAGCGATTTCGGCGATTCTACACTTGTCACAGAAGAATCATGAAGACTATAACTGAAAATGCATGTCTTAGCTGGCAACCCAACGAAACCGAAAATATCGCTGTATCCGAATGTCAAACGCACTGTGGAGTGCTCAAAACAGCAGAAAACGAGTTTTTCGCATTAAACAGCACGAAAACAGCGATTTCGGTGATTCTACACTTGTCACAGAAGAATCATGAAGATTATCACTGAACATGCATATCTTAGCTGGAAACCCAACGAAACCGAAAATATCGCTGTATCCGAATGTCAAACGCACTGTGGAGTGCTGAAAACACCAGAAAACGAGTTTTTCGCATTAGATAGCACGAAAACAGCGATTTCGGCGATTCTACACTTGTCACAGAAGAATCATGAAGATTATAACTGAAAATGCATATCTTAGCTGGAAACCCAACGAAACCGAAAATATCGCTGCATCCGAATGTCAAACGCACTGTGGAGTGCTGAAAACAGCAGAAAACGAGTTTTTCGCATTAGATAGCACGAAAACAGCGATTTCGGCGATTCTACACTTGTCACAGAAGAATCATGAAGATTATAACTGAAAATGCATATCTTAGCTGGAAACCCAACGAAACCGAAAATATCGCTGTATCCGAATGTCAAACGCACTGTGGAGTGCTGAAAACACCAGAAAACGAGTTTTTCGCATTAGATAGCACGAAAACAGCGATTTCGGCGATTCTACACTTGTCACAGAAGAATCATGAAGATTATAACTGAAAATGCATATCTTAGCTGGAAACCCAACGAAACCGAAAATATCGCTGCATCCGAATGTCAAACGCACTGTGGAGTGCTGAAAACAGCAGAAAACGAGTTTTTCGCATTAGATAGCACGAAAACAGCGATTTCGGCGATTCTACACTTGTCACAGAAGAATCATGAAGATTATAACTGAAAATGCATATCTTAGCTGGAAACCCAACGAAACCGAAAATATCACTGTATCCGAATGTCAAACGCACTGTGGAGTACTGAAAACACCACAAAACGTGTTTTTCGCATTCAATAGCACGAAAACAGTGATTTCGGTTATTCTGCAAACTTCTCACAGAAGAGTATCCGAGATTATCGTAGAAGATGCATATCTCATCTGGAAACCCAACGAAACCGAAGATATCGCAGTTTCCGCATGTCAAACGCACTGTGGAGTGCTGAAAACACCAGAAAACGAGTTTTTCGCATTAAATAGCACGAAAACAGCGATTTCGGCGATTCTACACTTGTCACAGAAGAATCATGAGGATTATCACTGAAAATGCATATCTCATCTGGAAACCCAACGACACCGAAGATATTGCAGTTTCCGCATGTCAAACGCACTGTGGAGTGCTGAAAACACCACAAAACGTGTTTTTCTCATTCAATAGCACGAAAACAGCGATTTCGGTGATTCTGCACACTTGTCACAGAAGAATATCCCAGATTGTCACTGAAAATGCATATCTCATCTGGACACACAACGAAACCGAAGATATCGCCGTATCCGCATGTCAAACGCACTGTGGAGTGCTGAACACACGAGAAAACGAGTTTTTCGCAATAAATAGCACGAAAACAGCGATTTCTGTGATTCTGCAAACTTCTCACAGAGGAATATCCGAGATTATCGTAGAAAATGCATGTCTCAGCTGGAAACCCCACGAAAACGAAGATATCGCAGTTTCGACATATCAAACGCACTGTGGAGTGCTGAAAACACCAGAAAACGTGTTTTTCGCATTCAATAGCACGAAAAGAGCGATTACGGTGATTCTGCACACTTGTCACAGAAGAATATCCAAAATTGTCACTGAAAATGCATATCTCATCTGGAAACCCAACGAAACCGAAGATATCGCAGTTTCCGCATGTCAAACGCACTGTGGCGTGCTGAACACACGAGAAAACGAGTTTTTGGCATTAAATAGCACGAAAACAGCGATTTCGGTGATTCTACACTTGTCACAGAAGAATCATGAGGATTATCACTGAAAATGCATATCTCATCTGGAAACCCAACGAAACCGAAGATATTGCAGTCTCCGCATGTCAAACGCACTGTGGGGTGCTGAAAACACTACAAAACGTGTTTTTCGCATTCAATAGCACGAAAACAGCGATTTCGGTGATTCTGCACACTTGTCACAGAAGAATATCCAAGATTGTCACTGAAAATGCATATCTCATCTGGAAACCCAACGAAACCGAAGATATCGCAGTTTCCGCATGTCAAACGCACTGTGGAGTGCTGAAAACACCACAAAACGTGTTGTTCGCATTCAATAGCACGAAAACAGCGATTTCGGTGATTCTGCACACTTGTCACAGAAGAATATCCAAGATTGTCACTGAAAATGCATATCTCATCTGGAAACCCAACGAAACCGAAGATATCGCAGTTTCCGCATGTCAAACGCACTGTGGAGTGCTGAAAACACCACAAAACGTGTTGTTCGCATTCAATAGCACGAAAACAGTGATTTCGGTTATTCTGCAAACTTCTCACAGAAGAATATCCGAGATTATCGTAGAAGATGCATATCTCATCTGGAAACCCAACGAAACCGAAGAGATCGCAGTTTCCGCATGTCAAACGCACTGTGGAGTGCTGAAAACACCAGAAAACGAGTTTTTCGCATTAAATAGCACGAAAACAGCGATTTCGGTGATTCTGCACACTTGTCACAGAAGAATATCCAAGATTGTCACTGAAAATGCATATCTCATCTGGAAACCCAACGAAACCGAAGATATCGCAGTTTCCGCATGTCAAACGCACTGTGGAGTGCTGAAAACACCACAAAACGTGTTGTTCGCGTTCAATAGCACGAAAACAGTGATTTCGGTTATTCTGCAAACTTCTCACAGAAGAATATCCGAGATTATCGTAGAAGATGCATATCTCATCTGGAAACCCAACGAACCCGAAGATATCGCAGTTTCCGCATGTCAAACGCACTGTGGAGTGCTGAAAACACCAGAAAACGTGTTTTTCGCATTCAATAGCACGAAAACAGCGATTTCGGTGATTCTGCACACTTGTCACAGAACAATATCCAAGATTGTCACTGAAAATGCATATCTCATCTGGAAACCCAACGAAACCGAAGATATCGCAGTTTCCGCATGTCAAACGCACTGTGGAGTGCTGAAAACAGCAGAAAGCGAGTTTTTCGCATTAAACAGCACGAAAACAGCGATACCGGTGATTCTGCATACTTCTCACAGAAGAATACCCAAGATTATCGTAGAAAATGCATGTCTCAACAGGAAACCCCACGAAAACGAAGATATCGCAGTTTCCGCATATCAAACGCACTGTGAAGTGCTAAAAACACCAGAAAACGTGTTTTTCGCATTTAATAGCACGAAAACAGCGATTTCGGTGATTCTGCACACTTGTCACAGAAGAATATCCAAGATTGTCACTGAAAATGCATATCTCATCTGGAAACCCAACGAAACCGAAGATATCGCAGTTTCCGCATGTCAAACGCACTGTGGAGCGCTGAAAACACCAGAAAACGAGTTTTTCGCATTAAATAGCACGAAAACAGCGATTTCGGAGATTCTGCACACTTGTCACAGAAGAATCATGAGGATTATCACTGAAAATGCATATCTCATCTGGAAACCCAACGAAACCGAAGATGTTGCAGTTTCCGCTTGTCAAAGGCACTGTGGGGTGCTGAAAACACTACAAAACGTGTTTTTCGCATTCAATAGCACGAAAACAGCGATTTCGGTGATTCTGCACACTTGTCACAGAAGAATATCCAAGATTGTCACTGAAAATGAATATCTCATCTGGAAACCCAACGAAACCGAAGATATCGCAGTTTCCGCATGTCAAACGCACTGTGGAGTGCTGAAAACACCACAAAACGTGTTGTTCGCATTCAATAGCACGAAAACAGTGATTTCGGTTATTCTGCAAACTTCTCACAGAAGAATATCCGAGATTATCGTAGAAGATGCATATCTCATCTGGAAACCCAACGAAACCGAAGAGATCGCAGTTTCCGCATGTCAAACGCACTGTGGAGTGCTCAAAACACCAGAAAACGAGTTTTTCGCATTAAATAGCACGAAAACAGCGATTTCGGAGATTCTGCACACTTGTCACAGAAGAATCATGAGGATTATCACTGAAAATGCATATCTCATCTGGAAACCCAACGAAACCGAAGATATTGCAGTTTAAGCATATCAAACGCACTGTGGAGTGCTGAAAACACCACAAAACGTGTTTTTCGCATTCAATAGCACGAAAACAGCGATTTCGGTGATTCTGCACCCTTGTCACAGAAGAATCATGAGGATTATCACTGAAAATGCATATCTCATCTGGAAACGCAACGAAACCGAAAATATCGCTGTATCCGAATGTCAAACGCACTGTGGAGTGCTGAAAACACCAGAAAACGAGTTATTCGCATTAGATAGCACGAAAACAGCGATTTCGGCGATTCTACACTTGTCACAGAAGAATCATGAAGATTATAACTGAAAATGCATATCTCATCTGGAAACCCAACGAAACCGAAGATATCGCAGTTTCCGCATATCAAACGCACTGTGGAGTGCTGAAAACACAACAAAAGGTGTTTTTCGCATTCAATAGCACGAAAACAGCGATTTCGGTGATTCTGCACACTTGTCACAGAAGAATCATGAAGATTGTCACTGAAAATGCATATCTCATCTGGAAACCCAACGAAACCGAAGATATCGCAGTTTCCGCATATCAAACGCACTGTGGAGTGCCCATCACACGAGAAAACGCGTTTTTCGCATTAAATAGCACGAAAACAGCGATACCGGTGATTCTGCATACTTCTCACAGAAGAATACCCAAGATTATCGTAGACAATGCATGTCTCAACAGGAAACCCCAGGAAAACGAAGATATCGCAGTTTCCGCATATCAAACGCACTGTGAAGTGCTGAAAACACCAGAAAACGTGTTTTTCGCATTCAATAGCACGAAAACAGCGATTTCGGTGATTCTGCACACTTGTCACAGAAGAATATCCAAGATTGTCACTGAAAATGCATATCTCATCTGGAAACCCAACGAAACCGAAGATATCGCCGTATCCGCATGTCAAACGCACTGTGGAGTGCTCAAAACATCAGAAATCGAGTTTTTCGCATTAGATAGCACGAAAACAGCGATTTCGGCGATTCTACACTTGTCACAGAAGAATCATGAAGATTATAACTGAAAATGCATATCTTAGCTGGAAACCCAACGAAACCGAAGATATTGCAGTTTCCGCAAGTCAAACGCACTGTGGAGTTCTGAAAACATCAGAAAACGAGTTTTTCGCATTAAACAGCACGAAAACAGCGATTTCGGTGGTTCTACACTTGTCACAGAAGAATCATGAAGATTATCACTGAACATGCACAGCTCATCTGGAAACCCAACGAAACCGAAAATATCGCTGTATCCGAATGTCAATCGCACTGTGGAGTGCTGAAAACACCAGAAAACGAGTTTTTCGAATTAGATAGCACGAAAACAGCGATTTCGGCGATTCTACACTTGTCACAGAAGAATCATGAAGATTATAACTGAAAATGCATATCTTAGCTGGAAACCCAACGAAACCGAAGATATTGCAGTTTCCGCATATCAAACGCACTGTGGAGTGCTGAAAACACCAGAAAACGTGATATTCGCATTAAATAGCACGAAAACAGCGATTTCGGCGATTCTACACTTGTCACAGAAGAATCATGAAGATTATAACTGAAAATGCATATCTTAGCTGGAAACCCAACGAAACCGAAAATATCGCTGTATCCGAATGTCACACGCACTGTGGAGTGCTGAAAACACCAGAAAACGAGTTTTTCGCATTAGATAGCACGAAAACAGCGATTTCGGCGATTCTACACTTGTCACAGAAGATTCATGAAGATTATAACTGAAAATGCAAATCTTAGCTGGAAACCCAACGAAACCGAAAATATCGCAGTATCCGAATGTCAGACGCACTGTGGAGTGCTGAAAACACCAGAAAACGAGTTTTTCGCATTAGATAGCACGAAAACAGCGATTTCGGCGATTCTACACTTGTCACAGAAGATTCATGAAGATTATAACTGAAAATGCAAATCTTAGCTGGAAACCCAACGAAACCGAAAATATCACTGTATCCGAATGTCAATCGCACTGTGGAGTGCTGAAAACACCAGAAAACGAGTTTTTCGAATTAGATAGCACGTAAACAGCGATTTCGGCGATTCTACACTTGTCACAGAAGAATCATGAAGATTATAACTGAAAATGCATATCTTAGCTGGAAACCCAACGAAACCGAAAATGTCGCTGTATCCGAATGTCAAACGCACTGTGGAGTGCTGAAAACACCAGAAAACGAGTTTTTCGCATTAGATAGCACGAAAACAGCGATTTCGGCGATTCTACACTTGTCACAGAAGATTCATGAAGATTATAACTGAAAATGCAAATCTTAGCTGGAAACCCAACGAAACCGAAAATATCGCAGTATCCGAATGTCAGACGCACTGTGGAGTGCTGAAAACACCAGAAAACGAGTTTTTCGCATTAGATAGCACGAAATCAGCGACTTCGGCGATTCTACACTTGTCACAGAAGAATCATGAAGATTATAACTGAAAATGCATATCTTTGCTGGAAACCCAACGAAACCGAAAATATCGCTGTATCGGAATGTCAAACGCACTGTGGAGTGATGAAAACACGACAAAACGTGTTTTTCGCATTCAATAGCACGAAACCAGCGATTTCGGTGATTCTGCACACTTGTCACAGAAGAATATCCAAGATTGTCACTGAAAATGCATATCACATCTGGAAACACAACGAAACCGAAGATATCGCAGTTTCCGCATATCAAACGCACTGTGGAATGTTGAAAACACCAGAAAACGTGTTTTTCGCATTAAATAGCACGAAAACAGCGATTTCGGCGATTCTACACTTGTCACAGAAGAATCATGAAGATATTAACTGAAAATGCATATCTTAGCTGGAAACCCAACGAAACCGAAAATATCGCTGTATCCGAATGTCAAACGCACTGTGGAGTGCTGAAAACACCAGAAAACGAGTTTTTCGCATTAGATAGCACTAAAACAGCGATTTCGGCGATTCTACACTTGTCTCAGAAGAATCATGAAGATTATAACTGAAAATGCATATCTTAGCTGGAAACCCAACGAAACCGAAAATATCGCTGTATCCGAATGTCAAACGCACTGTGGAGTGCTGAAAACAGCAGAAAACGAGTTTTTCGCATTAAACAGCACGAAAACAGCGATTTCGGTGGTTCTACACTTGTCACAGAAGAATCATGAAGATTATCACTGAACATGCATAGCTCATCTGGAAACCCAACGAAACCGAAAATATCGCTGTATCCGAATGTGAATCGCACTGTGGAGTGCTGAAAACACCAGAAAACGAGTTTTTCGAATTAGATAGAACGAAAACAGCGATTTCGGCGATTCTACACTTGTCACAGAAGAATCATGAAGATTATAACTGAAAATGCATATCTTAGCTGGAAACCCAACGAAACCGAAGATATTGCAGTTTCCGCATATCAAACGCACTGTGGAGTGCTGAAAACACCAGAAAACGTGATATTCGCATTAAATAGCACGAAAACAGCGATTTCGGCGATTCTACACTTGTCACAGAAGAATCATGAAGATTATAACTGAAAATGCATATCTTAGCTGGAAACCCAACGAAACCGAAAATATCGCTGTATCCGAATGTCAAACGCACTGTGGAGTGATGAAAACACGACAAAACGTGTTTTTCGCATTCAATAGCACGAAAACAGCGATTTCGGTGATTCTGCACACTTGTCACAGAAGAATATCCAAGATTGTTACTGAAAATGCATATCACATCTGGAAACCCAACGAAACCGAAGATATCGCCGTTTCCGCATATCAAACGCACTGTGGAATGTTGAAAACACCAGAAAACGTGTTTTTCGCATTAAATAGCACGAAAACAGCGATTTCGGCGATTCTACACTTGTCACAGAAGAATCATGAAGATTATAACTGAAAATGCATATCTTAGCTGGAAACCCAACGAAACCGAAAATATCGCTGTATCCGAATGTCAAACGCACTGTGGAGTGCTGAAAACACCAGAAAACGAGTTTTTCGCATTAGATAGCACGAAAACAGCGATTTCGGTGATTCTGCACACTTGTCACAGAAGAATATCCAAGATTGTCACTGAAAATGCATATCTCATCTGGAAACCCAACGAAACCGAAGATATCGCAGTTTCGGCATATCAAACGCACTGTGGAGTGCTGAACACACGAGAAAACGAGTTTTTCGCATTAAATAGCACGAAAACAGCGATTTCTGCGATTCTGCAAACTTCCCACAGAGGAATATCCAAGATTATCGTAGAAAATGCATATCTCATCTGGAAACCCAACGAAACCGAAGATATCGCAGTTTCCGCATGTCAAACGCACTGTGGCGAGCTGAACACACGAGAAAACGAGTTTTTCGCATTAAATAGCACGAAAACAGCGATTTCGGTGATTCTACACTTGTCACAGAAGAATCATGAGGATTATCACTGAAAATGCATATCTCATCTGGAAACCCAACGAAACCGAAGATATTGCAGTCTCCGCATGTCAAACGCACTGTGGAGTGCTGAAAACACCAGAAAACGAGTTTTTCGCATTCAATAGCACGAAAAGAGCGATTTCGGTGATTCTGCACACTTGTCACAGAAGAATATCCAAGATTGTCACTGAAAATGCATATCTCATCTGGAAACCCAACGAAACCGAAAATATCGCTGTATCCGAATGTCAAACGCACTGTGGAGTGCTGAAAACACCAGAAAACGAGTTTTTCGCATTAGATAGCACGAAAACAGCGATTTCGGCGATTCTACACTTGTCACAGAAGAATCATGAAGATTATAACTGAAAATGCATATCTTAGCTGGAAACCCAACGAAACCGAAAATATCGCTGTATCCGAATGTCAAACGCACTGTGGAGTGCTGAAAACAGCAGAAAACGAGTTTTTCGCATTAAATAGCACGAAAACAGCGATTTCGGTGATTCTACACTTGTCACAGAAGAATCATGAAGATTATCACTGAACATGCATAGCTCATCTGGAAACCCAACGAAACCGAAAATATCGCTGTATCCGAATGTCAAACGCACTGTGGAGTGCTGAAAACACCAGAAAACGAGTTTTTCGAATTAGATAGCACGAAATCAGCGATTTCGGTTATTCTGCACGCTTGTCACTGAAGAAACTCGAAGATTATCACTGAAAATGCATGTCTTAGCTGGCAACCCAACGAAACCGAAAATATCGCTGTATCCGAATGTCAAACGCACTGTGGAGAGCTCAAAACATCAGAAATCGAGTTTTTCGCATTAAATAGCACGAAAACAGCGATTTCGGTGTTTCTACACTTGTCACAGAAGAATCATGAAAATTTTCACTGAAAATGCATAGCTCATCTGGAAACCCAACGAAACCGAAGATATTGCAGTTTCCGCATATCAAACGCACTGTGGAGTGCTGAAAACATCAGAAAACGAGTTTTTCGCATTAGATAGCACGTAAACAGCGATTTCGGCGATTCTACACTTGTCACAGAAGAATCATGAAGATTATAACTGAAAATGCATATCTTAGCTGGAAACCCAACGAAACCGAAAATATCGCTGTATCCGAATGTCAAACGCACTGTGGAGTGCTGAAAACACCAGAAAACGAGTTTTTCGCATTAGATAGCACGAAAACAGCGATTTCGGCGATTCTACACTTGTCACAGAAGATTCATGAAGATTATAACTGAAAATGCAAATCTTAGCTGGAAACCCAACGAAACCGAAAATATCGCAGTATCCGAATGTCAGACGCACTGTGGAGTGCTGAAAACACCAGAAAACGAGTTTTTCGCATTAGATAGCACGAAATCAGCGATTTCGGCGATTCTACACTTGTCACAGAAGAATCATGAAGATTATTACTGAAAATGCATATCTTTGCTGGAAACCCAACGAAACCGAAAATATCGCTGTATCCGAATGTCAAACGCACTGTGGAGTGCTGAAAACACCACAAAACGTGTTTTTCGCATTCAATAGCACGAAAACAGTGATTTCGGTTATTCTGCAAACTTCTCACAGAAGAATATCCGAGATTATCGTAGAAGATGCATATCTCATCTGGAAACCCAACGAAACCGAAGATATCGCAGTTTCCGCATGTCAAACGCACTGTGGAGTGCTGAAAACACCAGAAAACGAGTTTTTCGCATTAAATAGCACGAAAACAGCGATTTCGGTGATTCTGCACACTTGTCACAGAAGAATCATGAGGATTATCACTGAAAATGCATATCTCATCTGGAAACCCAACGACACCGAAGATATTGCAGTTTCCGCATGTCAAACGCACTGTGGAGTGCTGAAAACACCACAAAACGTGTTTTTCGCATTCAATAGCACGAAAACAGCGATTTCGGTGATTCTGCACACTTGTCACAGAAGAATATCCAAGATTGTCACTGAAAATGCATATCTCATCTGGAAACACAACGAAACCGAAGATATCGCCGTATCCGCATGTCAAACGCACTGTGGAGTGCTGAACACACGAGAAAACGAGTTTTTCGCAATAAATAGCACGAAAACAGCGATTTCTGTGATTCTGCAAACTTCTCACAGAGGAATATCCGAGATTATCGTAGAAAATGCATGTCTCAGCTGGAAACCCCACGAAAACGAAGATATCGCAGTTTCGACATATCAAACGCACTGTGGAGTGCTGAAAACACCAGAAAACGTGTTTTTCGCATTCAATAGCACGAAAAGAGCGATTACGGTGATTCTGCACACTTGTCACAGAAGAATATCCAAAATTGTCACTGAAAATGCATATCTCATCTGGAAACCCAACGAAACCGAAGATATCGCAGTTTCCGCATGTCAAACGCACTGTGGCGTGCTGAACACACGAGAAAACGAGTTTTTCGCATTAAATAGCACGAAAACAGCGATTTCGGTGATTCTACACTTGTCACAGAAGAATCATGAGGATTATCACTGAAAATGCATATCTCATCTGGAAACCCAACGAAACCGAAGATATTGCAGTCTCCGCATGTCAAACGCACTGTGGAGTGCTGAAAACACCAGAAAACGAGTTTTTCGCATTCAATAGCACGAAAAGAGCGATTTCGGTGATTCTGCACACTTGTCACAGAAGAATATCCAAGATTGTCACTGAAAATGCATATCTCATCTGGAAACCCAACGAAACCGAAGATATCGCAGTTTCGGCATATCAAACGCACTGTGGAGTGCTGAACACACGAGAAAACGAGTTTTTCGCATTAAATAGCACGAAAACAGCGATTTCTGCGATTCTGCAAACTTCCCACAGAGGAATATCCGAGATTATCGTAGAAAATGCATGTCTCAGCTGGAAACCCCACGAAAACGAAGATATCGCAGTTTCGACATATCAAACGCACTGTGGAGTGCTGAAAACACCAGAAAACGTGTTTTTCGCATTCAATAGCACGAAAAGAGCGATTTCGGTGATTCTGCACACTTGTCACAGTAGAATATCCAAGATTGTCACTGAAAATGCATATCTCATCTGGAAACCCAACGAAACCGAAGATATCGCAGTTTCGGCATATCAAACGCACTGTGGAGTGCTGAAAACACCAGAAAACGTGTTTTTCGCATTCAATAGCACGAAAACAGCGATTTCGGTGATTCTGCACACTTGTCACAGAAGAATATCCAAGATTGTCACTGAAAATGCATATCTCATCTGGAAACCCAACGAAACCGAAGATATCGCAGTTTCCGCATGTCAAACGCACTGTGGAGTGCTGAAAACAGCAGAAAACGAGTTTTTCGAATTAAACAGCACGAAAACAGCGATACCGGTGATTCTGCATACTTCTCACAGAAGAATACCCAAGATTATCGTAGAAAATGCATGTCTCAACAGGAAACCCCACGAAAACGAAGATATCGCAGTTTCCGCATATCAAACGCACTGTGAAGTGCTAAAAACACCAGAAAACGTGTTTTTCGCATTCAATAGCACGAAAACAGTGATTTCGGTTATTCTGCAAACTTCTCACAGAAGAATATCCGAGGTTATCGTAGAAGATGCATATCTCATCTGGAAACCCAACGAAACCGAAGATATCGCAGTTTCCGCATGTCAAACGCACTGTGGAGTGCTGAAAACACTACAAAACGTGTTTTTCGGATTCAATAGCACGAAAACAGCGATTTCGGTGATTCTGCACACTTGTCACAGAAGAATATCCAAGATTGTCACTGAAAATGCATATCTCATCTGGAAACCCTACGAAACCGAAGATATCGCAGTTTCCGCATGTCAAACGCACTGTGGAGTGCTGAAAACACCACAAAACGAGTTTTTCGCAATAAATAGCACGAAAACAGCGATTTGTGTGATTCTGCAAACTTCTCACAGAGGAATATCCGCGATTATCGTAGAAAAAGCATGTCTCAGCTGGAAACCCCACGAAAACGAAGATATCGCAGTTTCGACATATCAAACGCACTGTGGAGTGCTGAAAACACCAGAAAACGTGTTTTTCGCATTCAATAGCACGAAAAGAGCGATTACGGTGATTCTGCACACTTGTCACAGAAGAATATCCGAAATTGTCACTGAAAATGCATATCCCATCTGGAAACCCAACGAAACCGAAGATATCGCAGTTTCCGCATGTCAAACGCACTGTGGCGTGCTGAACACACGAGAAAACGAGTTTTTCGCATTAAATAGCACGAAAACAGCGATTTCGGTGATTCTACACTTGTCACAGAAGAATCATGAGGATTATCACTGAAAATGCATATCTCATCTGGAAACGCAACGAAACCGAAGATATTGCAGTCTCCGCATGTCAAACGCACTGTGGAGTGCTGAAAACACCAGAAAACGAGTTTCTCGCATCCAATAGCACGAAAAGAGCGATTTCGGTGATTCTGCACACTTGTCACAGAAGAATATCCAAGATTGTCACTGAAAATGCATATCTCATCTGGAAACCCAACGAAACCGAAGATATCGCAGTTTCGGCATATCAAACGCACTGTGGAGTGCTGAACACACGAGAAAACGAGTTTTTCGCATTAAATAGCACGAAAACAGTGATTTCTGCGATTCTGCAAACTTCCCACAGAGGAATATCCGAGATTATCGTAGAAAATGCATGTCTCAGCTGGAAACCCCACGAAAACGAAGATATCGCAGTTTCGACATATCAAACGCACTGTGGAGTGCTGAAAACACCAGAAAACGTGTTTTTCGCATTCAATAGCACGAAAAGAGCGATTTCGGTGATTCTGCACACTTGTCACAGAAGAATATCCAAGATTGTCACTGAAAATGCATATCTCATCTGGAAACCCAACGAAACCGAAGATATCGCAGTTTCGGCATATCAAACGCACTGTGGAGTGCTGAAAACACCAGAAAACGTGTTTTTCGCATTCAATAGCACGAAAACAGCGATTTCGGTGTTTCTGCACACTTGTCACAGAAGAATATCCAAGATTGTCACTGAAAATGCATATCTCATCTGGAAACCCAACGAAACCGAAGATATCGCAGTTTCCGCATGTCAAACGCACTGTGGAGTGCTGAAAACAGCAGAAAACGAGTTTTTCGAATTAAACAGCACGAAAACAGCGATACCGGTGATTCTGCATACTTCTCACAGAAGAATACCCAAGATTATCGTAGAAAATGCATGTCTCAACAGGAAACCCCACGAAAACGAAGATATCGCAGTTTCCGCATATCAAACGCACTGTGAAGTGCTAAAAACACCAGAAAACGTGTTTTTCGCATTCAATAGCACGAAAACAGCGATTTCGGTGATTCTGCACACTTGTCACAGAAGAATATCCAAGATTGTCACTGAAAATGCATATCTCATCTGGAAACCCAACGAAACCGAAGATATCGCAGTTTCCGCATGTCAAACGCACTGTGGAGTGCTGAAAACACCACAAAACGTGTTTTTCGCATTCAATAGCACGAAAACAGCGATTTCGGCGATTCTACACTTGTCACAGAAGATTCATGAAGATTATAACTGAAAATGCAAATCTTAGCTGGAAACCCAACGAAACCGAAAATATCACTGTATCCGAATGTCAAACGCACTGTGGAGTGCTGAAAACACCAGAAAACGAGTTTTTCGCATTAGATAGCACGAAATCAGCGATTTCGGCGATTCTACACTTGTCACAGAAGAATCATGAAGATTATAACTGAAAATGCATATCTTAGCTGGAAACCCAACGAAACCGAAAATATCGCTGTATCCGAATGTCAAACGCACTGTGGAGTGATGAAAACACGACAAAACGTGTTTTTCGCATTCAATAGCACGAAAACAGCGATTTCGGTGATTCTGCACACTTGTCACAGAAGAATATCCAAGATTGTTACTGAAAATGCATATCACATCTGGAAACCCAACGAAACCGAAGATATCGCCGTTTCCGCATATCAAACGCACTGTGGAATGTTGAAAACACAAGAAAACGTGTTTTTCGCATTAAATAGCACGAAAACAGCGATTTCGGCGATTCTACACTTGTCACAGAAGAATCATGAAGATTATAACTGAAAATGCATACCTTAGCTGGAAACCCAACGAAACCGAAAATATCGCTGTATCCGAATGTCAAACGCACTGTGGAGTGCTGAAAACACCAGAAAACGAGTTTTTCGCATTAGATAGCACGAAAACAGCGATTTCGGCGATTCTACACTTGTCACAGAAGAATCTTGAAGATTATAACTGAAAATGCATATCTTAGCTGGAAACCCAACGAAACCGAAAATATCGCTGTATCCGAATGTCAAACGCACTGTGGAGTGCTGAAAACAGCAGAAAACGAGTTTCTCGCATTAAATAGCACGAAAACAGCGATTTCGGTGATTCTACACTTGTCACAGAAGAATCATGAAGATTATCACTGAACATGCATAGCTCATCTGGAAACCCAACGAAACCGAAAATATCGCTGTATCCGAATGTCAATCGCACTGTGGAGTGCTGAAAACACCAGAAAACGAGTTTTTCGAATTAGATAGCACGAAAACAGCGATTTCGGCGATTCTACACTTGTCACAGAAGAATCATGAAGATTATAACTGAAAATGCATATCTTAGCTGGAAACCCAACGAAACCGAAGATATTGCAGTTTCCGCATATCAAACGCACTGTGGAGTGCTGAAAACCCCAGAAAACGTGATATTCGCATTAAATAGCACGAAAACAGCGATTTCGGCGATTCTACACTTGTCACAGAAGAATCATGAAGATTATAACTGAAAATGCATATCTTAGCTGGAAACCCAACGAAACCGAAAATATCGCTGTATCCGAATGTCACACGCACTGTGGAGTGCTGAAAACACCAGAAAACGAGTTTTTCGCATTAGATAGCACGAAAACAGCGATTTCGGCGATTCTACACTTGTCACAGAAGATTCATGAAGATTATAACTGAAAATGCAAATCTTAGCTGGAAACCCAACGAAACCGAAAATATCGCTGTATCCGAATGTCAAACGCACTGTGGAGTGCTGAAAACACCAGAAAACGAGTTTTTCGCATTAGATAGCACGAAAACAGCGATTTCGGCGATTCTACACTTGTCACAGAAGAATCATGAAGATTATAACTGAAAATGCATATCTTAGCTGGAAACCCAACGAAACCGAAAATATCGCTGTATCCGAATGTCAAACGCACTGTGGAGTGATGAAAACACGACAAAACGTGTTTTTCGCATTCAATAGCACGAAAACAGCGATTTCGGTGATTCTGCACACTTGTCACAGAAGAATATCCATGATTGTCACTGAAAATGCATATCTCATCTGGAAATCCAACGAAACCGAAGATGTTGCAGTTTCCGCATGTCAAACGCACTGTGGAGTGCTGAAAACACCACAAAAGGTGTTTTTCGCATTCAATAGCACGAAAACAGCGATTTCGGTGATTCTGCACACTTGTCACAGAAGAATCATGAAGATTATCACTGAAAATGCATATCTCATCTGGAAACCCAACGTAACCGAAGATATTGCAGTTTCCGCAAGTCAAACGCACTGTGGAGTTCTGAAAACATCAGAAAACGAGTTTTTCGCATTAGATAGCACGAAAACAGCGATTTCGGCGATTCTACACTTGTCACAGAAGAATCATGAAGATTATAACTGAAAATGCATATCACATCTGGAAACCCAACGAAACCGAAGATATCGCCGTTTCCGCATATCAAACGCACTGTGGAATGTTGAAAACACCAGAAAACGTGTTTTTCGCATTAAATAGCACGAAAACAGCGATTTCGGCGATTCTACACTTGTCACAGAAGAATCATGAAGATTATAACTGAAAATGCATATCTTAGCTGGAAACCCAACGAAACCGAAAATATCGCTGTATCCGAATGTCAAACGCACTGTGGAGTGCTGAAAACACCAGAAAACGAGTTTTTCGCATTATATAGCACGAAAACAGCGATTTCGGCGATTCTACACACTTGTCACAGAAGAATCATGAAGATTATCACTGAAAATGCATATCTCATCTGGAAACCCAACGAAACCGAAGATGTTGCAGTTTCCGCATGTCAAACGCGCTGTGGAGTGCAGAAAACACCACAAAAGGTGTTTTTCGCATTAAATAGCACGCAAACAGCGATTTCTGTGATTCTGCAAACTTCTCACAGAAGAATATCCGAGATTATCGTAGAAAATGCATGTCTCAGCTGGAAACCCCACGAAAACGAAGATATCGCAGTTTCGGCATATCAAACGCACTGTGGAGTACTGAAAACACCAGAAAACGTGTTTTTCGCATTCAATAGCACGAAAACAGCGATTTCGGTGATTCTGCATACTTCTCACAGAAGAATATCCAAGATTGTCACTGAAAATGCATATCTCATCTGGAAACCCAACGAAACCGAAGATATTGCAGTTTCCGCATGTCAAACGCACTGTGGAGTGCTGAAAACACCACAAAAGTTGTTTTTCGCATTCAATTGCACGAAAACAGCGATTCCGGTGATTCTACACTTGTCACAGAAGAATCATGAAGATTATAACTGAAAATGCATATCTTAGCTGGAAACCCAACGAAACCGAAAATATCGCTGTATCCGAATGTCAAACGCACTGTGGAGTGATGAAAACTCGACAAAACGTGTTTTTCGCATTTAATAGCACGAAAACAGCGATTTCGTTGATTCTGCACACTTGTCACAGAAGAATATCCAAGATTGTCACTGAAAATGCATATCACATCTGGAAACCCAACGAAACCGAAAATATCGCTGTATCCGAATGTCAAACGCACTGTGGAGTGCTGAAAACACCAGAAAACGAGTTTTTCGCATTAGATAGCACGAAAACAGCGATTTCGGCGACTCTACATTTGTCACAGAAGAATCATGAAGATTATAACTGAAAATGCATATCTCAGCTGGAAACTCAACGAAACCGAAAATATCGCTGTATCCGAATGTCCAACGCACTGTGGAGTGCTGAAAACAGCAGAAAACGAGTTTTTCGCATTAAATAGCACGAAAACAGCGATTTCGGTGATTCTACACTTGTCACAGAAGAATCATGAAGATTATCACTGAACATGCATAGCTCATCTGGAAACCCAACGTGGAGTGCTGAAAACACCAGAAAACGTGATTTTCGCATTAAGTAGCACGAAAACAGCGATTTCGGCGACTCTACACTTGTCACAGAAGAATCATGAAGATTATAACTGAAAATGCATATCTCAGCTGGAAACTCAACGAAACCGAAAATATCGCTGTATCCGAATGTCAAACGCACTGTGGAGTGCTGAAAACAGCAGAAAACGTGTTTTTCGCATTCAATAGCACGAAAACAGCGATTTCGGTGATTCTGCACACTTGTCACAGAAGAATCATGGGGATTATCACTGAAAATGCATATCTCATCTGGAAACCCAACGAAACCGAAAATATCGCTGTATCCGAATGTCAAACGCACTGTGGAGTGCTGAAAACACCAGAAAACGAGTTTTTCCTATTAGATAGCACGAAAACAGCGATTTCGGTGATTCTGCACACTTGTCACAGAAGAATCATGGGGATTATCACTGAAAATGCATATCTCATCTGGAAACCCAACGAAACCGAAAATATCGCTGTATCCGAATGTCAAACGCACTGTGGAGTGCTGAAAACACCAGAAAACGAATTTTTCCCATTAGATAGCACGAAAACAGCGATTTCGGCGATTCTACACTTGTCACAGAAGAATCATGAAGATTATAACTGAAAATGCATATCTTAGCTGGAAACCCAACGAAACCGAAGATATTGCAGTTTCCGCATATCAAACGCACTGTGGAGTGCTGAAAACACCAGAAAACGTGATTTTCGCATTAAGTAGCACGAAAACAGCGATTTCGGCGATTCTACACTTGTCACAGAAGAATCATGAAGATTATAACTGAAAATGCATATCTTAGCTGGAAACCCAACGAAACCGAAAATATCGCTGTATCCGAATGTCAAACGCACTGTGGAGTGCTGAAAAGACCAGAAAACGAGTTTTTCGCATTAGATAGCACGAAAACAGCGATTTCGGCGATTCTACACTTGTCACAGAAGAATCATGAAGATTATAACTGAAAATGCATATCTTAGCTGGAAACCCAACGAAACCGAAAATATCGCTGTATCCGAATGTCAAACGCACTGTGGAGTGATGAAAACACGACAAAACGTGTTTTTCGCATTCAATAGCACGAAAACAGCGATTTCGGTGATTCTGCACACTTGTCACAGAAGAATATCCAAGATTGTTACTGAAAATGCATATCACATCTGGAAACCCAACGAAACCGAAGATATCGCCGTTTCCGCATATCAAACGCACTGTGGAATGTTGAAAACACAAGAAAACGTGTTTTTCGCATTAAATAGCACGAAAACAGCGATTTCGGCGATTCTACACTTGTCACAGAAGAATCATGAAGATTATAACTGAAAATGCATACCTTAGCTGGAAACCCAACGAAACCGAAAATATCGCTGTATCCGAATGTCAAACGCACTGTGGAGTGCTGAAAACACCAGAAAACGAGTTTTTCGCATTAGATAGCACGAAAACAGCGATTTCGGCGATTCTACACTTGTCACAGAAGAATCATGAAGATTATAACTGAAAATGCATATCTTAGCTGGAAACCCAACGAAACCGAAAATATCGCTGTATCCGAATGTCAAACGCACTGTGGAGTGCTGAAAACAGCAGAAAACGAGTTTCTCGCATTAAATAGCACGAAAACAGCGATTTCGGTGATTCTACACTTGTCACAGAAGAATCATGAAGATTATCACTGAACATGCATAGCTCATCTGGAAACCCAACGAAACCGAAAATATCGCTGTATCCGAATGTCAATCGCACTGTGGAGTGCTGAAAACACCAGAAAACGAGTTTTTCGAATTAGATAGCACGAAAACAGCGATTTCGGCGATTCTACACTTGTCACAGAAGAATCATGAAGATTATAACTGAAAATGCATATCTTAGCTGGAAACCCAACGAAACCGAAGATATTGCAGTTTCCGCATATCAAACGCACTGTGGAGTGCTGAAAACCCCAGAAAACGTGATATTCGCATTAAATAGCACGAAAACAGCGATTTCGGCGATTCTACACTTGTCACAGAAGAATCATGAAGATTATAACTGAAAATGCATATCTTAGCTGGAAACCCAACGAAACCGAAAATATCGCTGTATCCGAATGTCACACGCACTGTGGAGTGCTGAAAACACCAGAAAACGAGTTTTTCGCATTAGATAGCACGAAAACAGCGATTTCGGCGATTCTACACTTGTCACAGAAGATTCATGAAGATTATAACTGAAAATGCAAATCTTAGCTGGAAACCCAACGAAACCGAAAATATCGCTGTATCCGAATGTCAAACGCACTGTGGAGTGCTGAAAACACCAGAAAACGAGTTTTTCGCATTAGATAGCACGAAAACAGCGATTTCGGCGATTCTACACTTGTCACAGAAGAATCATGAAGATTATAACTGAAAATGCATATCTTAGCTGGAAACCCAACGAAACCGAAAATATCGCTGTATCCGAATGTCAAACGCACTGTGGAGTGATGAAAACACGACAAAACGTGTTTTTCGCATTCAATAGCACGAAAACAGCGATTTCGGTGATTCTGCACACTTGTCACAGAAGAATATCCAAGATTGTCACTGAAAATGCATATCTCATCTGGAAACCCAACGAAACCGAAGATATCGCCGTATCCGCATGTCAAACGCACTGTGGAGTGCTGCAAACACCACAAAACGTGTTTTTCGCATTCAATAGCACGAAAACAGCGATTTCGGTGATTCTGCACACTTGTCACAGAAGAATATCCATGATTGTCACTGAAAATGCATATCTCATCTGGAAATCCAACGAAACCGAAGATGTTGCAGTTTCCGCATGTCAAACGCACTGTGGAGTGCTGAAAACACCACAAAAGGTGTTTTTCGCATTCAATAGCACGAAAACAGCGATTTCGGTGATTCTGCACACTTGTCACAGAAGAATCATGAAGATTATCACTGAAAATGCATATCTCATCTGGAAACCCAACGTAACCGAAGATATTGCAGTTTCCGCAAGTCAAACGCACTGTGGAGTTCTGAAAACATCAGAAAACGAGTTTTTCGCATTAGATAGCACGAAAACAGCGATTTCGGCGATTCTACACTTGTCACAGAAGAATCATGAAGATTATAACTGAAAATGCATATCACATCTGGAAACCCAACGAAACCGAAGATATCGCCGTTTCCGCATATCAAACGCACTGTGGAATGTTGAAAACACCAGAAAACGTGTTTTTCGCATTAAATAGCACGAAAACAGCGATTTCGGCGATTCTACACTTGTCACAGAAGAATCATGAGGATTATAACTGAAAATGCATATCTTAGCTGGAAACCCAACGAAACCGAAAATATCGCTGTATCCGAATGTCAAACGCACTGTGGAGTGCTGAAAACACCAGAAAACGAGTTTTTCGCATTATATAGCACGAAAACAGCGATTTCGGCGATTCTACACACTTGTCACAGAAGAATCATGAAGATTATCACTGAAAATGCATATCTCATCTGGAAACCCAACGAAACCGAAGATGTTGCAGTTTCCGCATGTCAAACGCGCTGTGGAGTGCAGAAAACACCACAAAAGGTGTTTTTCGCATTAAATAGCACGCAAACAGCGATTTCTGTGATTCTGCAAACTTCTCACAGAAGAATATCCGAGATTATCGTAGAAAATGCATGTCTCAGCTGGAAACCCCACGAAAACGAAGATATCGCAGTTTCGGCATATCAAACGCACTGTGGAGTACTGAAAACACCAGAAAACGTGTTTTTCGCATTCAATAGCACGAAAACAGCGATTTCGGTGATTCTGCATACTTCTCACAGAAGAATATCCAAGATTGTCACTGAAAATGCATAT
Source organism: Anthophora plumipes (assembly GCA_951804975.1). Classification (NCBI taxonomy): domain Eukaryota; kingdom Metazoa; phylum Arthropoda; class Insecta; order Hymenoptera; family Apidae; genus Anthophora; species Anthophora plumipes. The sequence goes on along the minus strand of OX638123.1, from coordinate 8,836,275 downwards.
CTCATCTGGAAACCCAACGAAACCGAAGATATTGCAGTTTCCGCATGTCAAACGCACTGTGGAGTGCTGAAAACACCACAAAAGTTGTTTTTCGCATTCAATTGCACGAAAACAGCGATTCCGGTGATTCTACACTTGTCACAGAAGAATCATGAAGATTATAACTGAAAATGCATATCTTAGCTGGAAACCCAACGAAACCGAAAATATCGCTGTATCCGAATGTCAAACGCACTGTGGAGTGATGAAAACTCGACAAAACGTGTTTTTCGCATTTAATAGCACGAAAACAGCGATTTCGTTGATTCTGCACACTTGTCACAGAAGAATATCCAAGATTGTCACTGAAAATGCATATCACATCTGGAAACCCAACGAAACCGAAAATATCGCTGTATCCGAATGTCCAACGCACTGTGGAGTGCTGAAAACACCAGAAAACGAGTTTTTCGCATTAGATAGCACGAAAACAGCGATTTCGGCGACTCTACATTTGTCACAGAAGAATCATGAAGATTATAACTGAAAATGCATATCTCAGCTGGAAACTCAACGAAACCGAAAATATCGCTGTATCCGAATGTCCAACGCACTGTGGAGTGCTGAAAACAGCAGAAAACGAGTTTTTCGCATTAAATAGCACGAAAACAGCGATTTCGGTGATTCTACACTTGTCACAGAAGAATCATGAAGATTATCACTGAACATGCATAGCTCATCTGGAAACCCAACGTGGAGTGCTGAAAACACCAGAAAACGTGATTTTCGCATTAAGTAGCACGAAAACAGCGATTTCGGCGACTCTACACTTGTCACAGAAGAATCATGAAGATTATAACTGAAAATGCATATCTCAGCTGGAAACTCAACGAAACCGAAAATATCGCTGTATCCGAATGTCAAACGCACTGTGGAGTGCTGAAAACAGCAGAAAACGTGTTTTTCGCATTCAATAGCACGAAAACAGCGATTTCGGTGATTCTGCACACTTGTCACAGAAGAATCATGGGGATTATCACTGAAAATGCATATCTCATCTGGAAACCCAACGAAACCGAAAATATCGCTGTATCCGAATGTCAAACGCACTGTGGAGTGCTGAAAACACCAGAAAACGAGTTTTTCCTATTAGATAGCACGAAAACAGCGATTTCGGTGATTCTGCACACTTGTCACAGAAGAATCATGGGGATTATCACTGAAAATGCATATCTCATCTGGAAACCCAACGAAACCGAAAATATCGCTGTATCCGAATGTCAAACGCACTGTGGA
>OX638123.1:4556800-4634800 GCA_951804975.1 Anthophora plumipes | reverse complement strand
CATGCAGAACCGGAGATATCTTGGTTTTCGTCGGGTTTCAAGCTGAGATATGCATTTTCTACGATAATCTTGTTGAGACTTCTGTCAGAAGTATGCAGGATCTTCGAGAACGCTCTTTTCGAGCTATTTAATGCGAGAAACACGTAATCTGGTGTTTTCACCACTCCACAGTACGTTTGACATGCAGAACCGGAGATATCTTGGTTTCGGTCGGGTTTCAAGCTGAGATATGCATTTTCTGCGATAATCTTGGTGAGTCTTTTGTCAGAAGTATGCTGAATCATCGAGATCGCTCTTTTCGAGCTAGTTAGTGCGAGAAACACGTTATCTGGTGTTTTCACCACTCCACAGTGCGTTTGATATGCAGAACAGTAGATATCTTGGTTTTCGTGGGGTTTCAAGCTGAGATATGCATTTTCTGCGATAATCTTGTTGAGACTTCTGTCCGAAGTATGCAGAATCATCGAGATCGCTCGTTTCGAGCTACTTAATGCGAGAAACACGTTATCTGGAGTTTTCACCACTCGACAGTGCGTTGGATACGCAGAACCGGCGATATTTTGGTTTTCGTCGGGTTTCAAGCTGAGATATGCATTTTCTACGATAAGCTTGGTGAAACATCTGTCCAAAGTATGCAGAAACATCGAGAGCGCTCTTTTCGAGCTATTTAATGCATGAAACACGTTTTCTGGTGTTTTCACCACTCCACAGTACGTATGATATGCAGAACCGGAGATATCTTGGTTTCGGTCGGGTTTCAAGCTGAGATATGCATTTTCTACGATAATCTCGGTGAAACTTCTGTCAGAAGTATGCAGGATCTTCGAGAACGCTCTGTTCGAGCTATTTAATGCGAGAAACACGTTATCTGGTGTTTTCACCACTCCACAGTGCGTATGATATGCAGAACCGGCGATATCTTGGTTTTCTTGGGGTTTCAAGCTGAGATATGCATTTCCTGCGATAATCTTGGTGAGACTCCTGTCCGAAATATGCTGAATCATCGAGATCGTTCTTTTCGAGCTATTTAATGCGAGAAACACGTTCTTTGGTTGTTTTCACCACTCCACAGTGCGTTTGATATGCAGAACAGGCGATATCTTGATTTTCGTGGTGTTTCCAGCTGAGATATGCTTTTTCTGTGATAATCTTGGTGGGTCTTTTGTCAGAAGTATGCAGAATCAACTAGATCGCTCTTTTCGTGCTACTTAATGCACGAAACACGTTTTCTGGCGTTTTCACCGCTCCACAGTACGTTTGACATGCAGAACCGGAGATAACTCGGTTTTCGTCGGGTTTCAAGCTGAGATATGCATTTTCTACGATAATCTTGTTGAGACTTCTGTCAGAAGTATGCAGGATCTTCGAGAACGCTCTTTTCGAGCTATTTAATGCGAGAAACACGTAATCTGGTGTTTTCACCACTCCACAGTACGTTTGACATGCAGAACCGGAGATATCTTGGTTTCGGTCGGGTTTCAAGCTGAGATATGCATTTTCTGCGATAATCTTGGTGAGACTTCTGTCCGAAGTATGCAAAATCATCGAGATCGCTCTTTTCGAGCTAGTTAATGCGAGAAAAACCTTATCCGGTGTTTTCACCACTCCACAGTGCGTTTGATATGCAGAACCAGCGATATCTTGGCTTTCATTGGGTTTCAGGCTGAGATATGCATTTTTTACAATAATCTTGGTGAGACTTCTGTCCGAAGTATGCTGAAACATCGAGATCGCTCTTCTCGAGCTATTTAATGCGAGAAACACGTCCTCTGGTTGTTTTCACCACTCCACAGTGCGTTTGATATGCAGAATAGGCGATATCTTGATTTTCGAGGTGTTTCCAGCTGAGATATGCATTTTCTGCGATAATCTTGGTGAGTCTTTTGTCAGAAGTATGCAGAATCATCGAGATCGCTCGTTTCGAGCTACTTAATGCGAGAAACACGTTATCTGGAGTTTTCACCACTCGACAGTGCGTTGGATATGCAGAACCGGCGATATTTTGGTTTTCGTCGGGTTTCAAGCTGAGATATGCATTTTCTACGATAAGCTTGGTGAAACATCTGTCCAAAGTATGCAGAAACATCGAGAGCGCTCTTTTCGAGCTATTTAATGCACGAAACACGTTTTCTGGTGTTTTCACCACTCCACAGTGCGTTTGATATGCAGAACAGTAGATATCTTGGTTTTCGTGGGGTTTCAAGCTGAGATATGCATTTTCTGCGATAATCTTGTTGAGACTTCTGTCCGAAGTATGCAGAATCATCGAGATCGCTCGTTTCGAGCTACTTAATGCGAGAAACACGTTATCTGGTGTTTTCACCACTCCACAGTGCGTATGATATGCAGAACCGGCGATATCTTGGTTTTCTTGGGGTTTCAAGCTGAGATATGCATTTCCTGCGATAATCTTGGTGAGACTCCTGTCCGAAATATGCTGAATCATCGAGATCGTTCTTTTCGAGCTATTTAATGCGAGAAACACGTTCTTTGGTTGTTTTCACCACTCCACAGTGCGTTTGATATGCAGAACAGGCGATATCTTGATTTTCGTGGTGTTTCCAGCTGAGATATGCTTTTTCTGTGATAATCTTGGTGGGTCTTTTGTCAGAAGTATGCAGAATCAACTAGATCGCTCTTTTCGTGCTACTTAATGCACGAAACACGTTTTCTGGCGTTTTCACCGCTCCACAGTACGTTTGACATGCAGAACCGGAGATAACTCGGTTTTCGTCGGGTTTCAAGCTGAGATATGCATTTTCTACGATAATCTTGTTGAGACTTCTGTCAGAAGTATGCAGGATCTTCGAGAACGCTCTTTTCGAGCTATTTAATGCGAGAAACACGTAATCTGGTGTTTTCACCACTCCACAGTACGTTTGACATGCAGAACCGGAGATATCTTGGTTTCGGTCGGGTTTCAAGCTGAGATATGCATTTTCTGCGATAATCTTGGTGAGACTTCTGTCCGAAGTATGCAAAATCATCGAGATCGCTCTTTTCGAGCTAGTTAATGCGAGAAAAACCTTATCCGGTGTTTTCACCACTCCACAGTGCGTTTGATATGCAGAACCAGCGATATCTTGGCTTTCATTGGGTTTCAGGCTGAGATATGCATTTTTTACAATAATCTTGGTGAGACTTCTGTCCGAAGTATGCTGAAACATCGAGATCGCTCTTCTCGAGCTATTTAATGCGAGAAACACGTCCTCTGGTTGTTTTCACCACTCCACAGTGCGTTTGATATGCAGAATAGGCGATATCTTGATTTTCGAGGTGTTTCCAGCTGAGATATGCATTTTCTGCGATAATCTTGGTGAGTCTTTTGTCAGAAGTATGCAGAATCATCGAGATCGCTCGTTTCGAGCTACTTAATGCGAGAAACACGTTATCTGGAGTTTTCACCACTCGACAGTGCGTTGGATATGCAGAACCGGCGATATTTTGGTTTTCGTCGGGTTTCAAGCTGAGATATGCATTTTCTACGATAAGCTTGGTGAAACATCTGTCCAAAGTATGCAGAAACATCGAGAGCGCTCTTTTCGAGCTATTTAATGCACGAAACACGTTTTCTGGTGTTTTCACCACTCCACAGTGCGTTTGATATGCAGAACAGTAGATATCTTGGTTTTCGTGGGGTTTCAAGCTGAGATATGCATTTTCTGCGATAATCTTGTTGAGACTTCTGTCCGAAGTATGCAGAATCATCGAGATCGCTCGTTTCGAGCTACTTAATGCGAGAAACACGTTATCTGGTGTTTTCACCACTCCACAGTGCGTTGGATATGCAGAACCGGCGATATTTTTGTTTTCGTCGGGTTTCAAGCTGAGATATGCATTTTCTACGATAAGCTTGGTGAAACATCTGTCCAAAGTATGCAGAAACATCGAGAGCGCTCTATTCGAGCTATTTAATGCACGAAACACGTTTTCTGGTGTTTTCACCACTCAACAGTACGTTTGACATGCAGAACCGGCGATATCTTGGTTTCGGTCGGGTTTCAAGCTGAGATATGCATTTTCTACGATAATCCTGGTGAGACTTCTGTCTGAAGTATGCAGAATCTTCGAGAACGCTCTTTTCGAGCTACTTAATGCGCGAAACACGTTTTCTGGTGTTTTCACCACTCCACAGTGCGTTCGATATGCAGAACCGGCGATATTTTGGTTTTCGTCGGGTTTCAAGCTGAGAAATGCATTTTCTACGATAATCCTGGTGAGACTTCTGTCAGAAGTATGCAGAATCTTCGAGAACGCTCTTTTCGAGCTACTTAATGCAAGAAACACGTTTTCTGGTGTTTTCACCACTCCACGGTACGTTTGATGTGCAGAACCGGAGATAACTCGGTTTTCGTCGGGTTTCAAGCTGAGATATGCATTTTCTGCGATAATATTGGTGAGACTTCAGTCAGAAGTATGCAGAATCATCTAGATCGCTCTTTTCGAGCTACTTACTGCACCAAACACGTTTTCTGCTGTTTTCACCACTCCACAGTACGTTTGACATGCAGAACCGGAGATATCTTGGTTTTCGTCGGGTTTCAAGCTGAGATATGCATTTTCTACGATAATCTTGTTGAGACTTCTGTCAGAAGTATGCAGGATCTTCGAGAACGCTCTTTTCGAGCTATTTAATGCGAGAAACACGTAATCTGGTGTTTTCACCACTCCACAGTACGTTTGACATGCAGAACCGGAGATATCTTGGTTTCGGTCGGGTTTCAAGCTGAGATATGCATTTTCTGCGATAATCTTGGTGAGTCTTTTGTCAGAAGTATGCTGAATCATCGAGATCGCTCTTTTCGAGCTAGTTAGTGCGAGAAACACGTTATCTGGTGTTTTCACCACTCCACAGTGCGTTTGATATGCAGAACAGTAGATATCTTGGTTTTCGTGGGGTTTCAAGCTGAGATATGCATTTTCTGCGATAATCTTGTTCAGACTTCTGTCCGAAGTATGCAGAATCATCGAGATCGCTCGTTTCGAGCTACTTAATGCGAGAAACACGTTATCTGGAGTTTTCACCACTCGACAGTGCGTTGGATACGCAGAACCGGCGATATTTTGGTTTTCGTCGGGTTTCAAGCTGAGATATGCATTTTCTACGATAAGCTTGGTGAAACATCTGTCCAAAGTATGCAGAAACATCGAGAGCGCTCTTTTCGAGCTATTTAATGCACGAAACACGTTTTCTGGTGTTTTCACCACTCCACAGTACGTATGATATGCAGAACCGGAGATATCTTGGTTTCGGTCGGGTTTCAAGCTGAGATATGCATTTTCTACGATAATCTCGGTGAAACTTCTGTCAGAAGTATGCAGGATCTTCGAGAACGCTCTTTTCGAGCTATTTAATGCGAGAAACACGTTATCTGGTGTTTTCACCACTCCACAGTGCGTATGATATGCAGAACCGGCGAAATCTTGGTTTTCGTGGGGTTTCAAGCTGAGATATGCATTTCCTGCGATAATCTTGGTGAGACTCCTGTCCGAAATATGCTGAATCATCGAGATCGTTCTTTTCGAGCTATTTAATGCGAGAAACACGTTCTTTGGTTGTTTTCACCACTCCACAGTGCGTTTGATATGCAGAACAGGCGATATCTTGATTTTCGTGGTGTTTCCAGCTGAGATATGCTTTTTCTGTGATAATCTTGGTGGGTCTTTTGTCAGAAGTATGCAGAATCAACTAGATCGCTCTTTTCGAGCTACTTAATGCACGAAACACGTTTTCTGGCGTTTTCACCGCTCCACAGTACGTTTGACATGCAGAACCGGAGATAACTCGGTTTTCGTCGGGTTTCAAGCTGAGATATGCATTTTCTACGATAATCTTGTTGAGACTTCTGTCAGAAGTATGCAGGATCTTCGAGAACGCTCTTTTCGAGCTATTTAATGCGAGAAACACGTAATCTGGTGTTTTCACCACTCCACAGTACGTTTGACATGCAGAACCGGAGATATCTTGGTTTCGGTCGGGTTTCAAGCTGAGATATGCATTTTCTGCGATAATCTTGGTGAGACTTCTGTCCGAAGTATGCAAAATCATCGAGATCGCTCTTTTCGAGCTAGTTAATGCGAGAAAAACCTTATCCGGTGTTTTCACCACTCCACAGTGCGTTTGATATGCAGAACCAGCGATATCTTGGCTTTCATTGGGTTTCAGGCTGAGATATGCATTTTTTACGATAATCTTGGTGAGACTTCTGTCCGAAGTATGCTGAAACATCGAGATCGCTCTTCTCGAGCTATTTAATGCGAGAAACACGTCCTCTGGTTGTTTTCACCACTCCACAGTGCGTTTGATATGCAGAATAGGCGATATCTTGATTTTCGAGGTGTTTCCAGCTGAGATATGCATTTTCTGCGATAATCTTGGTGAGTCTTTTGTCAGAAGTATGCAGAATCATCGAGATCGCTCGTTTCGAGCTACTTAATGCGAGAAACACGTTATCTGGAGTTTTCACCACTCGACAGTGCGTTGGACATGCAGAACCGGCGATATTTTGGTTTTCGTCGGGTTTCAAGCTGAGATATGCATTTTCTACGATAAGCTTGGTGAAACATCTGTCCAAAGTATGCAGAAACATCGAGAGCGCTCTTTTCGAGCTATTTAATGCACGAAACACGTTTTCTGGTGTTTTCACCACTCCACAGTGCGTTTGATATGCAGAACAGTAGATATCTTGGTTTTCGTGGGGTTTCAAGCTGAGATATGCATTTTCTGCGATAATCTTGTTGAGACTTCTGTCCGAAGTATGCAGAATCATCGAGATCGCTCGTTTCGAGCTACTTAATGCGAGAAACACGTTATCTGGTGTTTTCACCACTCCACAGTGCGTTGGATATGCAGAACCGGCGATATTTTTGTTTTCGTCGGGTTTCAAGCTGAGATATGCATTTTCTACGATAAGCTTGGTGAAACATCTGTCCAAAGTATGCAGAAACATCGAGAGCGCTCTATTCGAGCTATTTAATGCACGAAACACGTTTTCTGGTGTTTTCACCACTCCACAGTACGTTTGACATGCAGAACCGGCGATATCTTGGTTTCGGTCGGGTTTCAAGCTGAGATATGCATTTTCTACGATAATCCTGGTGAGACTTCTGTCTGAAGTATGCAGAATCTTCGAGAACGCTCTTTTCGAGCTACTTAATGCGCGAAACACGTTTTCTGGTGTTTTCACCACTGCACGGTACGTTTGATGTGCAGAACCGGCGATATTTTGGTTTTCGTCGGGTTTCAAGCTGAGAAATGCATTTTCTACGATAATCCTGGTGAGACTTCTGTCAGAAGTATGCAGAATCTTCGAGAACGCTCTTTTCGAGCTACTTAATGCAAGAAACACGTTTTCTGGTGTTTTCACCACTCCACGGTACGTTTGATGTGCAGAACCGGAGATAACTCGGTTTTCGTCGGGTTTCAAGCTGAGATATGCATTTTCTGCGATAATATTGGTGAGACTTCAGTCAGAAGTATGCAGAATCATCTAGATCGCTCTTTTCGAGCTACTTACTGCACCAATCACGTTTTCTGCTGTTTTCACCACTCCACAGTACGTTTGACATGCAGAACCGGAGATATCTTGGTTTTCGTCGGGTTTCAAGCTGAGATATGCATTTTCTACGATAATCTTGTTGAGACTTCTGTCAGAAGTATGCAGGATCTTCGAGAACGCTCTTTTCGAGCTATTTAATGCGAGAAACACGTAATCTGGTGTTTTCACCACTCCACAGTACGTTTGACATGCAGAACCGGAGATATCTTGGTTTCGGTCGGGTTTCAAGCTGAGATATGCATTTTCTGCGATAATCTTGGTGAGTCTTTTGTCAGAAGTATGCTGAATCATCGAGATCGCTCTTTTCGAGCTAGTTAGTGCGAGAAACACGTTATCTGGTGTTTTCACCACTCCACAGTGCGTTTGATATGCAGAACAGTAGATATCTTGGTTTTCGTGGGGTTTCAAGCTGAGATATGCATTTTCTGCGATAATCTTGTTGAGACTTCTGTCCGAAGTATGCAGAATCATCGAGATCGCTCGTTTCGAGCTACTTAATGCGAGAAACACGTTATCTGGAGTTTTCACCACTCGACAGTGCGTTGGATACGCAGAACCGGCGATATTTTGGTTTTCGTCGGGTTTCAAGCTGAGATATGCATTTTCTACGATAAGCTTGGTGAAACATCTGTCCAAAGTATGCAGAAACATCGAGAGCGCTCTTTTCGAGCTATTTAATGCACGAAACACGTTTTCTGGTGTTTTCACCACTCCACAGTACGTATGATATGCAGAACCGGAGATATCTTGGTTTCGGTCGGGTTTCAAGCTGAGATATGCATTTTCTACGATAATCTCGGTGAAACTTCTGTCAGAAGTATGCAGGATCTTCGAGAACGATCTATTCGAGCTATTTAATGCGAGAAACACGTTATCTGGTGTTTTCACCACTCCACAGTGCGTATGATATGCAGAACCGGCGATATCTTGGTTTTCGTGGGGTTTCAAGCTGAGATATGCATTTCCTGCGATAATCTTGGTGAGACTCCTGTCCGAAATATGCTGAATCATCGAGATCGTTCTTTTCGAGCTATTTAATGCGAGAAACACGTTCTTTGGTTGTTTTCACCACTCCACAGTGCGTTTGATATGCAGAACAGGCGATATCTTGATTTTCGTGGTGTTTCCAGCTGAGATATGCTTTTTCTGTGATAATCTTGGTGGGTCTTTTGTCAGAAGTATGCAGAATCAACTAGATCGCTCTTTTCGAGCTACTTAATGCACGAAACACGTTTTCTGGCGTTTTCACCGCTCCACAGTACGTTTGACATGCAGAACCGGAGATAACTCGGTTTTCGTCGGGTTTCAAGCTGAGATATGCATTTTCTACGATAATCTTGTTGAGACTTCTGTCAGAAGTATGCAGGATCTTCGAGAACGCTCTTTTCGAGCTATTTAATGCGAGAAACACGTAATCTGGTGTTTTCACCACTCCACAGTACGTTTGACATGCAGAACCGGAGATATCTTGGTTTCGGTCGGGTTTCAAGCTGAGATATGCATTTTCTGCGATAATCTTGGTGAGACTTCTGTCCGAAGTATGCAGAATCATCGAGATCGCTCTTTTCGAGCTAGTTAATGCGAGAAAAACCTTATCCGGTGTTTTCACCACTCCACAGTGCGTTTGATATGCAGAACCAGCGATATCTTGGCTTTCATTGGGTTTCAGGCTGAGATATGCATTTTTTACGATAATCTTGGTGAGACTTCTGTCCGAAGTATGCTGAAACATCGAGATCGCTCTTCTCGAGCTATTTAATGCGAGAAACACGTCCTCTGGTTGTTTTCACCACTCCACAGTGCGTTTGATATGCAGAATAGGCGATATCTTGATTTTCGAGGTGTTTCCAGCTGAGATATGCATTTTCTGCGATAATCTTGGTGAGTCTTTTGTCAGAAGTATGCAGAATCATCGAGATCGCTCGTTTCGAGCTACTTAATGCGAGAAACACGTTATCTGGAGTTTTCACCACTCGACAGTGCGTTGGATATGTAGAACCGGCGATATTTTGGCTTTCATTGGGTTTCAGGCTGAGATATGCATTTTTTACGATAAGCTTGGTGAAACATCTGTCCAAAGTATGCAGAAACATCGAGAGCGCTCTCTTCGAGCTATTTAATGCACGAAACACGTTTTCTGGTGTTTTCACCACTCCACAGTACGTTTGACATGCAGAACCGGAGATATCTTGGTTTCGGTCGGGTTTCAAGCTGAGATATGCATTTTCTACGATAATCCTGGTGAGACTTCTGTCAGAAGTATGCAGAATCTTCGAGAACGCTCTTTTCGAGCTACTTAATGCGCGAAACACGTTTTCTGGTGTTTTCACCACTCCACGGTACGTTTGATGTGCAGAACCGGCGATATCTTGGTTTTCGTGGGGTTTCAAGTTGAGATATGCATTTTCTGCGATAATCTTGGTGAAACATCTGTCCGAAGTTTGCTGAAACATCGAGAGCGCTCTTTTCGAGCTATTTAATGCGAGAAACACGTTATCTGGTGTTTTCACCACTCCACAGTGCGTTTGATATGCAGAACAGTAGATATCTTGGTTTTCGTGGGGTTTCAAGCTGAGATATGCATTTCTGCGATAATCTTGGTGAGACTTCTGTTAGAAGGATGCAGAATCATCGAGATCGCACTTTTCGAGCTATTTAATGCGAGAAACACGTTATCTGGTGTTTTCACCACTCCACAGTTGGTTTGATATGCAGAACCGGCGATATTTTGGTTTTCGTCGGGTTTCAAGCTGAGATATGCATTTTCTACGATAATCTTGGTGAAACATCTGTCCGAAGTATGCAGAAACATCGAGAGCGCTCTTTTCGAGCTATTTAATGCGAGAAACACGTTATCTGGTGTTTTCACCACTCCACAGTGCGTTTGATATGCAGGACAGTAGATATCTTGGTTTTCGTGGGGTTTCAAGTTGAGATATGCATTTTCTACGATAAGCTTGGTGAAACATCTGTCCGAAGTATGCAGAAACATCGAGAGCGCTCTTTTCGAGCTATTTATTGCGAGAAACACATTCTCTGGTGTTTTCACCACTCCACAGTTGGGTTGATATGCAGAACCGGCGATATTTCGGTTTTCGTCGGGTTTCAAGCTGAGATATGCATTTTCTACGATAATCTTGGTGAAACATCTGTCCGAAGTATGCAGAAACATCGAGAGCGCTCTTTTCGAGCTATTTAATGCGAGAAACACGTTATCTGGTGTTTTCACCACTCCACAGTGCGTTTGATATGCAGAACAGTAGATATCTTGGTTTTCGTGGGGTTTCAAGTTGAGATATGCATTTTCTACGATAATCTTGGTGAGACTTCTTTCAGAAGTATGCAGAATCATCGTGATCGGCCTTTTCGTGCTATTTAACGCGAGAAACACGTTATCTGGTGTTTTCACCACTCCACAGTGCGTTTGATATGCAGAACAGTAGATATCTTGGTTTTCGTGGGGTTTCAAGCTGAGATATGCATTTTCTGCGATAATCTTGTTGAGACTTCTGTGCGAAGTATGCAGAATCATCGAGATCGCTCGTTTCGAGCTACTTAATGCGAGAAACACGTTATCTGGTGTTTACACCACTCCACGGTACGTTTGAAGTGCAGAACCGGAGATAACTCGGTTTTCGTCGGGTTTCAAGCTGAGATATGCATTTTCTACGATAATCTCGGTGAGACTTCTGTCCGAAGGATGCAGGATCTTCGAGAACGCTCTTTTCGAGCTATTTAATGCGAGAAACACGTTATCTGGTGTTTTCACCACTCCACAGTGCGTATGATATGCAGAACCGGCGATATCTTGGTTTTCGTGGGGTTTCAAGCTGAGATATGCATTTTCTACGATAATCCTGGTGAGACTTCTGTCCCAAGTATGCTGAAACATCGAGATCGCTCTTTTCGAGCTAGTTAATGCGAGAAAAACCTTATCCGGTGTTTTCACCACTCCACAGTGCGTTTGATATGCAAAACCGGCGATATCTTGGTTTTCGTGGGGTTTCAAGCTGAGATATGCATTTTCTGCGATAATCTTGGTGAGACTTCTGTTAGAAGTATGCAGAATCATCGAGATCGCACTTTTCGAGCTATTTAATGCGAGAAACACGTTATCTGGTGTTTTCACCACTCCACAGTTGGTTTGATATGCAGAACCGGCGATATTTTGGTTTTCGTCGGGTTTCAAGCTGAGATATGCATTTTCTACGATAATCTTGGTGAAACATCTGTCCGAAGCATGCAGAAACATCGAGAGCGCTCTTTTCGAGCTATTTAATGCGAGAAACACGTAATCTGGTGTTTTCACCACTCCACAGTACGTTTGACATGCAGAACCGGAGATATCTTGGTTTCGGTCGGGTTTCAAGCTGAGATATGCATTTTCTGCGATAGTCTTGGTGAAACATCTGTTCGAAGTATGCAGAAACATCGAGAGCGCTCTTTTCGAGCTATTTAATGCGAGAAACTCGTTTTCTGGTGTTTTCACCACTCCACAGTACGTTTGACATGCAGAACCGGAGATAACTCGGTTTTCGTCGGGTTTCAAGCTGAGATATGCATTTTCTACGATAATCTTGTTGAGACTTCTGTCAGAAGTATGCAGGATCTTCGAGAACGCTCTTTTCGAGCTATTTAATGCGAGAAACACGTAATCTGGTGTTTTCACCACTCCACAGTACGTTTGACATGCAGAACCGGAGATATCTTGGTTTCGGTCGGGTTTCAAGCTGAGATATGCATTTTCTGCGATAATCTTGGTGAGACTTCTGTCCGAAGTATGCAAAATCATCGAGATCGCTCTTTTCGAGCTAGTTAATGCGAGAAAAACCTTATCCGGTGTTTTCACCACTCCACAGTGCGTTTGATATGCAGAACCAGCGATATCTTGGCTTTCGTTGGGTTTCAAGCTGAGATATGCATTCTTTACGATAATCTTGGTGAGACTTCTGTCCGAAGTATGCTGAAACATCGAGATCGCTCTTCTCGAGCTATTTAATGCGAGAAACACGTTCTCTGGTTGTTTTCACCACTCCACAGTTCGTTTGATATGCAGAATAGGCGATATCTTGATTTTCGAGGTGTTTCCAGCTGAGATATGCATTTTCTGCGATAATCTTGGTGAGCCTTTTGTCAGAAGTATGCTGAATCACCGAGATCGCTCTTTTCGAGCTAGTTAGTGCGAGAAACACGTTATCTGGTGTTTTCACCACTCCACAGTGCGTTTGATATGCAGAACAGTAGATATCTTGGTTTTCGTGGGGTTTCAAGCTGAGATATGCATTTTCTGCGATAATCTTGTTGAGACTTCTGTCCGAAGTATGCAGAATCATCGAGATCGCTCGTTTCGAGCTACTTAATGCGAGAAACACGTTATCTGGTGTTTTCACCACTCCACAGTGCGTTGGATATGCAGAACCGGCGATATTTTGGTTTTCGTCGGGTTTCAAGCTGAGATATTAATTTTCTACGATAAGCTTGGTGAAACATCTGTCCAAAGTATGCAGAAACATCGCGAGCGCTCTTTTCGAGCTATTTAATGCACGAAACACGTTTTCTGGTGTTTTCACCACTCCACAGTACGTTTGACATGCAGAACCGGAGATATCTTGGTTTCGGTCGGGTTTCAAGCTGAGATATGCATTTTCTACGATAATCCTGGTGAGACTTCTGTCAGAAGTATGCAGAATCTTCGAGAACGCTCTTTTCGAGCTACTTAATGCGCGAAACACGTTATCTGGTGTTTTCACCACTCCACGGTACGTTTGAAGTGCAGAACCGGAGATAACTCGGTTTTCGTCGGGTTTCAAGCTGAGATATGCATTTTCTACGATAATCTCGGTGAGACTTCTGTCAGAAGGATGCAGGATCTTCGAGAACGCTCTTTTCGAGCTATTTAATGCGAGAAACACGTTATCTGGTGTTTTCACCACTCCACAGTGCGTATGATATGCAGAACCGGCGATATCTTGGTTTTCGTGGGGTTTCAAGCTGAGATATGCATTTTCTACGATAATCCTGGTGAGACTTCTGTCCCAAGTATGCTGAAACATCGAGATCGCTCATTTCGAGCTAGTTAATGCGAGAAAAACCTTATCCGGTGTTTTCACCACTCCACAGTGCGTTTGATATGCCAATCCGGCGATATCTTGGTTTTCGTGGGGTTTCAAGCTGAGATATGCATTTTCTGCGATAATCTTGGTGAGACTTCTGTTAGAAGTATGCAGAATCATCGAGATCGCACTTTTCGAGCTATTTAATGCGAGAAACACGTTATCTGGTGTTTTCACCACTCCACAGTTGGTTTGATATGCAGAACCGGCGATATTTTGGTTTTCGTCGGGTTTCAAGCTGAGATATGCATTTTCTACGATAATCTTGGTGAAACATCTGTCCGAAGCATGCAGAAACATCGAGAGCGCTCTTTTCGAGCTATTTAATGCGAGAAACACGTTTTCTGGTGTTTTCACCACTCCACAGGACGTTTGACATGCAGAACCGGAGATAACTCGGTTTTCGTCGGGTTTCAAGCTGAGATATGCATTTTCTACGATAATCTTGTTGAGACTTCTGTCAGAAGTATGCAGGATCTTCGAGAACGCTCTTTTCGAGCTATTTAATGCGAGAAACACGTAATCTGGTGTTTCACCACTCCACAGTACGTTTGACATGCAGAACCGGAGATATCTTGGTTTCGGTCGGGTTTCAAGCTGAGATATGCATTTTCTGCGATAATCTTGGTGAGACTTCTGTCCGAAGTATGCAAAATCATCGAGATCGCTCTTTTCGAGCTAGTTAATGCGAGAAAAACCTTATCCGGTGTTTTCACCACTCCACAGTGCGTTTGATATGCAGAACCAGCGATATCTTGGCTTTCGTTGGGTTTCAAGCTGAGATATGCATTTTTTACGATAATCTTGGTGAGACTTCTGTCCGAAGTATGCTGAAACATCGAGATCGCTCTTCTCGAGCTATTTAATGCGAGAAACACGTTCTCTGGTTGTTTTCACCACTCCACAGTTCGTTTGATATGCAGAATAGGCGATATCTTGATTTTCGAGGTGTTTCCAGCTGAGATATGCATTTTCTGCGATAATCTTGGTGAGTCTTTTGTCAGAAGTATGCTGAATCATCGAGATCGCTCTTCTCGAGCTAGTTAGTGCGAGAAACACGTTATCTGGTGTTTTCACCACTCCACAGTGCGTTTGATATGCAGAACAGTAGATATCTTGGTTTTCGTGGGGTTTCAAGCTGAGATATGCATTTTCTGCGATAATCTTGTTGAGACTTCTGTCCGAAGTATGCAGAATCATCGAGATCGCTCGTTTCGAGCTACTTAATGCGAGAAACACGTTATCTGGTGTTTTCACCACTCCACAGTGCGTTGGATATGCAGAACCGGCGATATTTTGGTTTTCGTCGGGTTTCAAGCTGAGATATGCATTTTCTACGATAAGCTTGGTGAAACATCTGTCCAAAGTATGCAGAAACATCGAGAGCGCTCTTTTCGAGCTATTTAATGCACGAAACACGTTTTCTGGTGTTTTCACCACTCCACAGTACGTTTGACATGCAGAACCGGAGATATCTTGGTTTCGGTCGGGTTTCAAGCTGAGATATGCATTTTCTACGATAATCCTGGTGAGACTTCTGTCAGAAGTATGCAGAATCTTCGAGAACGCTCTTTTCGAGCTACTTAATGCGCGAAACACGTTTTCTGGTGTTTTCACCACTCCACGGTACGTTTGATGTGCAGAACCGGAGATAACTCTGTTTTCGTCGGGTTTCAAGCTGAGATATGCATTTTCTGCGATAATATTGGTGAGACTTCAGTCAGAAGTATGCAGAATCATCGAGATCGCTCGTTTCGAGCTACTTAATGCGAGAAACACGTTATCTGGTGTTTTCACCACTCCACAGTGCGTTGGATATGCAGAACCGGCGATATTTTGGTTTTCGTCGGGTTTCAAGCTGAGATATGCATTTTCTACGATAATCCTGGTGAGACTTCTGTCAGAAGTATGCAGAATCTTCGAGAACGCTCTTTTCGAGCTACTTAATGCGCGAAACACGTTTTCTGGTCTTTTCACCACTCCACGGTACGTTTGATGTGCAGAACCGGAGATAACTCGGTTTTCGTCGGGTTTCAAGCTGAGATATGCATTTTCTGCGATAATATTGGTGAGACTTCAGTCAGAAGCATGCAGAATCATCTAGATCGCTCTTTTCGAGCTACTTACTGCACGAAGCACGTTTTCTGCTGTTTTCACCACTCCACAGTACGTTTGAGATGCAGAACCGGAGATATCTTGGTTTCGGTCGGGTTTCAAGCTGAGATATGCATTTTCTACGATAATCCTGGTGAGACTTCTGTCAGAAGTATGCAGAATCTTCGAGAACGCTCTTTTCGAGCTACTTAATGCGCGAAGTACGTTTTCTGGTGTTTTCACCACTCCACGGTACGTTTGAAGTGCAGAACCGGAGATAACTCGGTTTTCGTCGGGTTTCAAGCTGAGATATGCATTTTCTACGATAATCCTGGTGAGACTTCTGTCCGAAGTATGCTGAAACATCGAGATCGCTCTTTTCGAGCTAGTTAATGCGAGAAAAACCTTATCCGGTGTTTTCACCACTCCACAGTGCGTTTGATATGCAAAACCGGCGATATCTTGGTTTTCGTGGGGTTTCAAGCTGAGATATGCATTTTCTGCGATAATCTTGGTGAGACTTCTGTTAGAAGTATGCAGAATCATCGAGATCCCACTTTTCGAGCTATTTAATGCGAGAAACACGTTATCTGGTGTTTTCACCACTCCACAGTTGGTTTGATATGCAGAACCGGCGATATTTTCGTTTTCGTCGGGTTTCAAGCTGAGATATGCATTTTCTACGATAATCTTGGTGAAACATCTGTCCGAAGTATGCAGAAACATCGAGAGCGCTCTTTTCGAGCTATTTAATGCGAGAAACTCGTTTTCTGGGGTTTTCACCACTCCACAGTTCGTTGGATATGCAGAACCGGAGATATCTTGGTTTACGTGGGGTTTCAAGCTGAGATATGCATTTCCTGCGACAATCTTGGTGAGACTTCTGTCCGAAGTATGCTGAATCATCGAGATCGCTCTCCTCGAGCTATTTAATGCGAGAAACACGTTATCTGGTGTTTTCACCACTCCACAGTTGGTTTGATATGCAGAACCGGCGATATTTTGGTTTTCGTCGGGTTTCAAGCTGAGATATGCATTTTCTACGATAATCTTGGTGAGACTTCTGTCAGAAGTATGCAGGATCTTCGAGAACGCTCTTTTCGAGCTATTTAATGCGTGAAACACGTTTTCTGGTGTTTTCACCACTCCACAGTACGTTTGACATGCAGAACCGGAGATATCTTGGTATCGGTCGGGTTTCAAGCTGAGATATGCATTTTCTACGATAATCTTGGTGAGACTTCTGTCCGAAGTATGCTTAATTATCGAGATCGCTCGTTTAGAGCTATTCAATGCGAGAAACACGTTTTCTGGATGTTTTCACCACTCCACAGTACGTTGGATATGCAGAACCGGAGATATCTTGGTTTACGTGGGGTTTCAAGCTGAGATATGCATTTCCTGCGACAATCTTGGTGAGACTTCTGTCCGAAGTATGCTGAATCATCGAGATCGCTCTCCTCGAGCTATTTAATGCGAGAAACACGTTATCTGGTGTTTTCACCACTCCACAGTTGGTTTGATATGCAGAACCGGCGATATTTTGGTTTTCGTCGGGTTTCAAGCTGAGATATGCATTTTCTACGATAATCTTGGTGAGACTTCTGTCAGAAGTATGCAGGATCTTCGAGAACGCTCTTTTCGAGCTATTTAATGCGTGAAACACGTTATCTGGTGTTTTCACCACTCCACAGTTGGTTTGATATGCAGAACCGGCGATATTTTCGTTTTCGTCGGGTTTCAAGCTGAGATATGCATTTTCTACGATAATCTTGGTGAAACATCTGTCCGAAGTATGCAGAAACATCGAGAGCGCTCTTTTCGAGCTATTTAATGCGAGAAACTCGTTTTCTGGTGTTTTCACCACTCCACAGTTGGTTTGATATGCAGAACCAGCGATATCTTGGCTTTCGTTGGGTTTCAAGCTGAGATATGCATTTTTTACGATAATCTTGGTGAGACTTCTGTCCGAAGTATGAAGAATTATCGAGATCGCTCTTTTCGAGCTACTTAATGCACGAAACACGTTTTCTGGTGTTTTCACCACTCCACAGTACGTTTGACATGCGGAACCGGAGATATCTTGGTTTCGGTCGGGTTTCAAGCTGAGATATGCATTTTCTACGATAATCTTGGTGAGACTTCTGTCCGAAGTATGCTTAATTATCGAGATCGCTCGTTTAGAGCTATTCAATGCGAGAAACACGTTTTCTGGATGTTTTCACCACTCCACAGTACGTTTGACATGCAGAACCGGAGATATCTTGGTTTCGGTCGGGTTTCAAGCTGAGATATGCATTTTCTACGATAATCTTGGTGAGAC
The DNA here is from genome assembly GCA_951804975.1 of Anthophora plumipes. Classification (NCBI taxonomy): domain Eukaryota; kingdom Metazoa; phylum Arthropoda; class Insecta; order Hymenoptera; family Apidae; genus Anthophora; species Anthophora plumipes. The sequence continues at coordinate 4,616,711 of OX638123.1, read as the reverse complement.
TTCTGTCCGAAGTATGCTTAATTATCGAGATCGCTCGTTTAGAGCTATTCAATGCGAGAAACACGTTTTCTGGATGTTTTCACCACTCCACAGTGCGTGTGATATGCAAAACCGGCGATATCTTTGTTTTCGTGGGGTTTCAAGCTGAGATATGCATTTTCTACGATAAGCTTGGTGAAACATCTGTCCAAAGTATGCAGAAACATCGAGATCGCACTTTTCGAGCTATTTAATGCGAGAAACACGTTTTCTGGTGTTTTCACCACTCCACAGTTGGTTTGATATGCAGAACCGGAGATATTTTGGTTTTCGTCGTGTTTCAAGCTGAGATATGCATTTTCTACGATAAGCTTGGAGAAACATCTGTCCGAAGTATGCAGAAACATCGAGAGCGCTCTTTTCGAGCTATTTATTGCGAGAAACACGTTCTCTGGTGTTTTCACCACTCCACAGTTGGTTTGATATGCAGAACCGGCGATATTTTGTTTTTCGTCGGGTTTCAGGATGAGATATGCATTTTCTACGATAATCTTGGTGACACATCTGTCCGAAGTATGCAGAAACATCGAGAGCGCTCTTTTCGAGCTACCTAATGCGAGAAACACGTTATCTGGTGTTTTCACCACTCCACAGTGCGTTTGATATGCAGAACAGTAGATATCTTGGTTTTCGTTGGGTTTCTAGCTGAGATATGCATTTTCTGCGATAATCTTGTTGAGACATCTGTCCGAAGTATGCAAAAACATTGAGAGCGCTCTTTTCGAGCTATTTATTGCGAGAAACACGTTATCTGGTGTTTTCACCACTCCACAGTGCGTTGGATATGCAGAACCGGCGATATCTTGATTTTCTTGCTGTTTCCAGTTGAGATATGCATTTTCTGCGATAATCTTGGTGGGTCTTTTGTCAGAAGTATGCAGAATCATCTAGATCGCTCTTCTCGAGCTATTTAATGCGAGAAACACGTTATCTGGTGTTTTCACCACTCCACAGTGCGTTTGATATGCAGAACCGGCGACATCTTTGATTTCGTCGGGGTTCAAGTTGAGATATGCATTTTCTACGATAATCTTGGTGAGACTTCTGCCAGAAGGATGCAGAATCATCGTGATCGTCCTTTTCGTGCTATTTAACGCGAGAAACACGTACTCTGCTTGTTTTCACCACTCCACAGTGCGTTTGATATGCAGAACCGGAAACATCTTGATTTTCGTGAGGTTTCAAGCTGAGATATGCATTTTCTACGATAAGCTTGGTGAAACATCTGTCCGAAGTATGCAGAAACATCGGGAGCGCTCTTTTCGAGCTATTTAATGCGAGAAGCACGTTATCTGGTGTTTTCACCACTCCACAGTGCGTTTGATATGCAGAACAGTAGATATCTTGGTTTTCGTGGGGTTTCAAGCTGAGATATGCATTTTCTGCGATAATCTTGTTGAGACTTCTGTCACAACTATGCAGAATCTTCGAGAACGCTCTTTTCGAGCTACTTACTGCGCGAAACACGTTTTCTGGTGTTTTCACCACTCCACGGTACGTTTCATGTGCAGAACCGGAGATAACTCGGTTTTCGTCGGGTTTCAAGCTGAGATATGCATTTTCTACGATAATCTTTGTGAGACTTCTGTCAGAAGGATGCAGGATCTTCGAGAACGCTCTTTTCGAGCTATTTAATGCGAGAAACACGTAATCTGGTGTTTTCACCACTCCACAGTGCGTATGATATGCAGAACCGGCGATATTTTGGTTTTCGTGGGGTTTCAAGGTGAGATATGCATTTTCTGCGATAATCTTGGTGAAACATCTGTCCGAAGTATGCTGAATCATCTACATCGCTCTTTTCGAGCTATTTAATGCGAGAAAAACCTTATCCGGTGTTTTCACCACTCCACAGTGCGTTTGATATGCAGAAACAGCGATATCTTGGCTTTCGTTGGGTTTCAAGCTGAGATATGCATTTTTTACGATAATCTTGGTGAGACTTCTGTCCGAAGTATGAAGAATTATCGAGATCGCTCTATTCGAGCTATTTAATGCGAGAAACACGTTTTCAGGGGGTTTTCACCACTCCACAGTGCGTTGGATATGCAGAACCGGAGATATTTTGGTTTTCGTCGGGTTTCAAGCTGAGATATGCATTTTCTACGATAAGCATGGTGAAACATCTGTCCGAAGTATGCAGAAACGTCGAGAGCGCTCTTTTCGAGCTATTTAATGCGAGAAACACGTTATCTGGTGTTTTCACCACTCCACAGTGCGTTTGATATGCAGAACAGTAGATATCTTGGTTTTCGTGGGGTTTCAAGCTGAGATATGCATTTTCTGCGATAATCTTGTTGAGACATCTGTCCGAAGTATGCAGAAACATCGAGAGCGCTCTTTTCGAGCTATTTATTGCGAGAAACACGTTCTCTGGTTGTTTTCACCACTCCACAGTGCGTTTGATATCCAGAACCGGCGATATCTTGGTTTTCGTGCTGTTTCCTGCTGAGATATGCATTTTCTACGATAAGCTTGGTGAAACATCTGTCCGAAGTATGCAGATACATCGAGAGCGCTCTTTTGGAGCTATTTAATGCGAGAAGCACGTTATCTGGTGTTTGCACCACACCACAGTGCGTTTGATATGCAGAACAGTAGATATCTTGTTTTTCGTGGGGTTTCAAGCTGAGATATGCATTTTCTGCGATAATCTTGTTGAGACTTCTGTCCGAATTATGCAGAATCATCGAGATCGCTCTTTTCGAGCTACTTAATGCACGAAACACGTTTTCTGGTGTTTTCACCACTCCACAGTAAGTTTGACATGCAGAACCGGAGATATCTTGGTTTCGGTTGGGTTGCAAGGTGAGATGTGCATTTTCTACGATAATCCTGGTGAGACTTCTGTCACAAGTATGCAGAATCTTCGAGAACGCTCTTTTCGAGCTACTTACTGCGAGAAACACGTTTTCTGGTGTTTTCACCACTCCACGGTACGTTTCATGTGCAGAACCGGAGATAACTCGGTTTTCGTCGGGTTTCAAGCTGAGATATGCATTTTCTACGATAATCTTTGTGAGACTTCTGTCAGAAGGATGCAGGATCTTCGAGAACGCTCTTTTCGAACTATTTAATGCGAGAAACACGTAATCTGGTGTTTTCACCACTCCACAGTGCGTATGATATGCAGAACCGGCGATATTTTTGTTTTCGTGGGATTTCAAGGTGAGATATGCATTTTCTGCGATAATCTTGGTGAAACATCTGTCCGAAGTATGCTGAATCATCTAGATCGCTCTTTTCGAGCTATTTAATGCGAGAAAAACCTTATCCGGTGTTTTCACCACTCCACAGTGCGTTTGATATGCAGAAACAGCGATATCTTGGCTTTCGATGGGTTTCAAGCTGAGATATGCATTTTCTACGATAAGCTTGGTGAAACATCTGTCCAAAGTATGCAGAAACATCGAGATCGCACTTTTCGAGCTATTTAATGCGAGAAACACGTTTTCTGGTGTTTTCACCACTCCATAGTTGGTTTGATATGCAGAACCGGAGATATTTTGGTTTTCGTCGTGTTTCAAGCTGAGATATGCATTTTCTACGATAAGCTTGGAGAAACATCTGTCCGAAGTATGCAGAAACATCGAGAGCGCTCTTTTCGAGCTATTTATTGCGAGAAACACGTTCTCTGGTGTTTTCACCACTCCACAGTTGGTTTGATATGCAGAACCGGCGATATTTTGTTTTTCGTCGGGTTTCAGGATGAGATATGCATTTTCTACGATAATCTTGGTGAAACATCTGTCCGAAGTATGCAGAAACATCGAGAGCGCTCTTTTCGAGCTACCTAATGCGAGAAACACGTTATCTGGTGTTTTCACCACTCCACAGTGCGTTTGATATGCAGAACAGTAGATATCTTGGTTTTCGTTGGGTTTCTAGCTGAGATATGCATTTTCTGCGATAATCTTGTTGAGACATCTGTCCGAAGTATGCAAAAACATTGAGAGCGCTCTTTTCGAGCTATTTATTGCGAGAAACACGTTATCTGGTGTTTTCACCACTCCACAGTGCGTTGGATATGCAGAACCGGCGATATCTTGATTTTCTTGCTGTTTCCAGTTGAGATATGCATTTTCTGCGATAATCTTGGTGGGTCTTTTGTCAGAAGTATGCAGAATCATCTAGATCGCTCTTCTCGAGCTATTTAATGCGAGAAACACGTTATCTGGTGTTTTCACCACTCCACAGTGCGTTTGATATGCAGAACCGGCGACATCTTTGATTTCGTCGGGGTTCAAGTTGAGATATGCATTTTCTACGATAATCTTGGTGAGACTTCTGTCAGAAGGATGCAGAATCATCGTGATCGTCCTTTTCGTGCTATTTAACGCGAGAAACACGTACTCTGGTTGTTTTCACCACTCCACAGTGCGTTTGATATGCAGAACCGGAAACATCTTGATTTTCGTGAGGTTTCAAGCTGAGATATGCATTTTCTACGATAAGCTTGGTGAAACATCTGTCCGAAGTATGCAGAAACATCGGGAGCGCTCTTTTCGAGCTATTTAATGCGAGAAGCACGTTATCTGGTGTTTTCACCACTCAACAGCGCGTTTGATATGCAGAACAGTAGATATCTTGGTTTTCGTGGGGTTTCAAGCTGAGATATGCATTTTCTGCGATAATCTTGTTGAGACTTCTGTCCGAAGTATGCAGAATCATCGAGATCGCTCTTTTCGAGCTACTTAATGCACGAAACACGTTTTCTGGTGTTTTCACCACTCCACAGTACGTTTGACATGCAGAACCGGAGATATCTTGGTTTCGGTCGGGTTGCAAGCTGAGATGTGCATTTTCTACGATAATCCTGGTGAGACTTCTGTCACAACTATGCAGAATCTTCGAGAACGCTCTTTTCGAGCTACTTACTGCGCGAAACACGTTTTCTGGTGTTTTCACCACTCCACGGTACGTTTCATGTGCAGAACCGGAGATAACTCGGTTTTCGTCGGGTTTCAAGCTGAGATATGCATTTTCTACGATAATCTTTGTGAGACTTCTGTCAGAAGGATGCAGGATCTTCGAGAACGCTCTTTTCGAGCTATTTAATGCGAGAAACACGTAATCTGGTGTTTTCACCACTCCACAGTGCGTATGATATGCAGAACCGGCGATATTTTGGTTTTCGTGGGGTTTCAAGGTGAGATATGCATTTTCTGCGATAATCTTGGTGAAACATCTGTCCGAAGTATGCTGAATCATCTACATCGCTCTTTTCGAGCTATTTAATGCGAGAAAAACCTTATCCGGTGTTTTCACCACTCCACAGTGCGTTTGATATGCAGAAACAGCGATATCTTGGCTTTCGTTGGGTTTCAAGCTGAGATATGCATTTTTTACGATAATCTTGGTGAGACTTCTGTCCGAAGTATGAAGAATTATCGAGATCGCTCTATTCGAGCTATTTAATGCGAGAAACACGTTTTCAGGGGGTTTTCACCACTCCACAGTGCGTTGGATATGCAGAACCGGAGATATTTTGGTTTTCGTCGGGTTTCAAGCTGAGATATGCATTTTCTACGATAAGCATGGTGAAACATCTGTCCGAAGTATGCAGATACATCGAGAGCGCTCTTTTGGAGCTATTTAATGCGAGAAGCACGTTATCTGGTGTTTGCACCACACCACAGTGCGTTTGATATGCAGAACAGTAGATATCTTGTTTTTCGTGGGGTTTCAAGCTGAGATATGCATTTTCTGCGATAATCTTGTTGAGACTTCTGTCCGAATTATGCAGAATCATCGAGATCGCTCTTTTCGAGCTACTTAATGCACGAAACACGTTTTCTGGTGTTTTCACCACTCCACAGTAAGTTTGACATGCAGAACCGGAGATATCTTGGTTTCGGTTGGGTTGCAAGGTGAGATGTGCATTTTCTACGATAATCCTGGTGAGACTTCTGTCACAAGTATGCAGAATCTTCGAGAACGCTCTTTTCGAGCTACTTACTGCGCGAAACACGTTTTCTGGTGTTTTCACCACTCCACGGTACGTTTCATGTGCAGAACCGGATATAACTCGGTTTTCGTCGGGTTTCAAGCTGAGATATGCATTTTCTACGATAATCTTTGTGAGACTTCTGTCAGAAGGATGCAGGATCTTCGAAAACGCTCTTTTCGAACTATTTAATGCGAGAAACACGTAATCTGGTGTTTTCACCACTCCACAGTGCGTTTGATATGCAGAAACAGCGATATCTTGGCTTTCGATGGGTTTCAAGCTGAGATATGCATTTTTTACGATAATCTTGGTGAGACTTCTGTCCGAAGTATGAAGAATTATCGAGATCGCTCTATTCGAGCTATTTAATGCGAGAAACACGTTTTCAGGGGGTTTTCACCACTCCACAGTGCGTTGGATATGCAGAACAGTAGATATCTTGGTTTTCGTGGGTTTTCAAGCTGAGATATGCATTTTCTGCGATAATCTTGTTGAGACATCTGTCCGAAGTATGCAGAAACATCGAGAGCGCTCTTTTCGAGCTATTTATTGCGAGAAACACGTTCTCTGGTGTTTTCACCACTCCACAGTGCGTTTGATATGCAGAACAGTAGATATCTTGGTTTTCGTGGGGTTTCAAGCTGAGATATGCATTTTCTCCGATAATCTTGTTGAGACTTCTGTCCGAAGTATGAAGAATTATCAAGATCGCTCTATTCGAGCTATTTAATGCGAGAAACACGTTTTCAGGGGGTTTTCACCACTCCACAGTGCGTTGGATATGCAGAACCGGAGATATTTTGGTTTTCGTCGGGTTTCAAGCTGAGATATGCATTTTCTACGATAAGCATGGTGAAACATCTGTCCGAAGTATGCAGAAACGTCGAGAGCGCTCTTTTCGAGCTATTTAATGCGAGAAACACGTTATCTGGTGTTTTCACCACTCCACAGTGCGTTTGATATGCAGAACAGTAGATATCTTGGTTTTCGTGGGGTTTCAAGCTGAGATATGCATTTTCTGCGATAATCTTGTTGAGACATCTGTCCGAAGTATGCAGAAACATCGAGAGCGCTCTTTTCGAGCTATTTATTGCGAGAAACACGTTCTCTGGTTGTTTTCACCACTCCACAGTGCGTTTGATATCCAGAACCGGCGATATCTTGGTTTTCGTGCTGTTTCCTGCTGAGATATGCATTTTCTACGATAAGCTTGGTGAAACATCTGTCCGAAGTATGCTGATACATCGAGAGCGCTCTTTTGGAGCTATTTAATGCGAGAAGCACGTTATCTGGTGTTTGCACCACACCACAGTGCGTTTGATATGCAGAACAGTAGATATCTTGTTTTTCGTGGGGTTTCAAGCTGAGATATGCATTTTCTGCGATAATCTTGTTGAGACTTCTGTCCGAATTATGCAGAATCATCGAGATCGCTCTTTTCGAGCTACTTAATGCACGAAACACGTTTTCTGGTGTTTTCACCACTCCACAGTAAGTTTGACATGCAGAACCGGAGATATCTTGGTTTCGGTTGGGTTGCAAGGTGAGATGTGCATTTTCTACGATAATCCTGGTGAGACTTCTGTCACAAGTATGCAGAATCTTCGAGAACGCTCTTTTCGAGCTACTTACTGCGCGAAACACGTTTTCTGGTGTTTTCACCACTCCACGGTACGTTTCATGTGCAGAACCGGATATAACTCGGTTTTCGTCGGGTTTCAAGCTGAGATATGCATTTTCTACGATAATCTTTGTGAGACTTCTGTCAGAAGGATGCAGGATCTTCGAGAACGCTCTTTTCGAACTATTTAATGCGAGAAACACGTAATCTGGTGTTTTCACCACTCCACAGTGCGTATGATATGCAGAACCGGCGATATTTTGGTTTTCGTGGGATTTCAAGGTGAGATATGCATTTTCTGCGATAATCTTGGTGAAACATCTGTCCGAAGTATGCTGAATCATCTAGATCGCTCTTTTCGAGCTATTTAATGCGAGAAAAACCTTATCCGGTGTTTTCACCACTCCACAGTGCGTTTGATATGCAGAAACAGCGATATCTTGGCTTTCGATGGGTTTCAAGCTGAGATATGCATTTTTTACGATAATCTTGGTGAGACTTCTGTCAGAAGGATGCAGGATCTTCGAGAACGCTCTTTTCGAGCTACCTAATGCGCGAAATACGTTTTCTGGTGTTTTCACCACTCCACAGTGCGTTTGATATGCAGAACCGGCAACATCTTGATTTTCGTGAGGTTTCGAGTTGAGATATGCATTTTCTGCGATGATATTGGTGAGACTTCAGTCAGAAGTATGCAGAATCATCTAGAACGCTCTTTTCGAGCTACTTAATGCACGAAACACGTTTTCTGGTGTTTCCACCACTCCACAGTACGTTTGACATGCAGAACCGGAGATATCTTGGTTTCGGTCGGGTTGCAAGCTGAGATGTGCATTTTCTACGATAATCCTGGTGAGACTTCTGTCACAGGTATGCAGAATCTTCGAGAACGCTCTTTTCGAGCTACTTACTGCGCGAAACACGTTTTCTGGTGTTTTCACCACTCCACGGTACGTTTCATGTGCAGAACCGGAGATAACTCGGTTTTCGTCGGGTTTCAAGCTGAGATATGCATTTTCTACGATAATCTTTGTGAGACTTCTGTCAGAAGGATGCAGGATCTTCGAGAACGCTCTTTTGGAGCTATTTAATGCGAGAAACAGGTAATCTGGTGTTTTCACCACTCCACAGTGCGTATGATATGCAGAACCGGCGATATTTTGGTTTTCGTGGGGTTTCAAGGTGAGATATGCATTTTCTGCGATAATCTTGGTGAAACATCTGTCCGAAGTATGCTGAATCATCTAGATCGCTCTTTTCGAGCTATTTAATGCGAGAAAAACCTTATCCGGTGTTTTCACCACTCCACAGTGCGTTTGATATGCAGAAACAGCGATATCTTGGCTTTCGTTGGGTTTCAAGCTGAGATATGCATTTTTTACGATAATCTTGGTGAGACTTCTGTCCGAAGTATGAAGAATTATCGAGATCGCTCTATTCGAGCTATTTAATGCGAGAAACACGTTTTCAGGGGGTTTTCACCACTCCACAGTGCGTTGGATATGTAGAACCGGAGATATTTTGGTTTTCGTCGGGTTTCAAGCTGAGATATGCATTTTCTACGATAAGCTTGGTGAAACATCTGTCCGAAGTATGCAGAAACGTCGAGAGCGCTCTTTTCGAGCTATTTAATGCGAGAAACACGTTATCTGGTGTTTTCACCACTCCACAGTGCGTTTGATATGCAGAACAGTAGATATCTTGGTTTTCGTGGGGTTTCAAGCTGAGATATGCATTTTCTGCGATAATCTTGTTGAGACATCTGTCCGAAGTATGCAGAAACATCGAGAGCGCTCTTTTCGAGTTATTTATTGCGAGAAACACGTTCTCTGGTTGTTTTCACCACTCCACAGTGCGTTTGATATCCAGAACCGGCGATATCTTGGTTTTCGTGCTGTTTCCAGCTGAGATATGCATTTTCTGCGATAATCTTGGTGGGTCTTTTGTCAGAAGTATGCAGAATCATCTAGATCGCTCTTCTCGAGCTATTTAATGCGAGAAACACGTTTTCTGGTTGTTTTCACCACTCCACAGTGCGTTTGATATGCCGAACCGGAAACATCTTGATTTTCGTGATGTTTCAAGCTGAGATATGCATTTTCTACGATAAGCTTGGTGAAACATCTGTCCGAAGTATGCAGAAACATCGAGAGCGCTCTTTTCGAGCTATTTAATGCGAGAAGCACGTTATCTGGTGTTTTCACCACTCCACAGTGCGTTTCATATGCAGAACAGTAGATATCTTGGTTTTCGTGGGGTTTCAAGCTGAGATATGCATTTTCTGCGATAATCTTGTTGAGACATCTGTCCGAAGTATGCAGAAACATCGAGAGCGCTCTTTTCGAGTTATTTATTGCGAGAAACACGTTCTCTGGTTGTTTTCACCACTCCACAGTGCGTTTGATATCCAGAACCGGCGATATCTTGGTTTTCGTGCTGTTTCCAGCTGAGATATGCATTTTCTGCGATAATCTTGGTGGGTCTTTTGTCAGAAGTATGCAGAATCATCTAGATCGCTCTTCTCGAGCTATTTAATGCGAGAAACACGTTTTCTGGTTGTTTTCACCACTCCACAGTGCGTTTGATATGCCGAACCGGAAACATCTTGATTTTCGTGATGTTTCAAGCTGAGATATGCATTTTCTACGATAAGCTTGGTGAAACATCTGTCCGAAGTATGCAGAAACATCGAGAGCGCTCTTTTCGAGCTATTTAATGCGAGAAGCACGTTATCTGGTGTTTTCACCACTCCACAGTGCGTTTGATATGCAGAACAGTAGATATCTTGGTTTTCGTGGGGTTTCAAGCTGAGATATGCATTTTCTGCGATAATCTTGTTGAGACTTCTGTCCGAATTATGCAGAATCATCGAGATCGCTCTTTTCGAACTACTTAATGCACGAAACACGTTTTCTGGTGTTTTCACCACTCCACAGTACGTTTGACATGCAGAACCGGAGATATCTTGGTTTCGGTCGGGTTGCAAGCTGAGATGTGCATTTTCTACGATAATCCTGGTGAGACTTCTGTCACAAGTATGCAGAATCTTCGAGAACGCTCTTTTCGAGCTACTTACTGCGCGAAACACGTTTTCTGGTGTTTTCACCACTCCACGGTACGTTTCATGTGCAGAACCGGAGATAACTCGGTTTTCGTCGGGTTTCAAGCTGAGATATGCATTTTCTACGATAATCTTTGTGAGACTTCTGTCAGAAGGATGCAGGATCTTCGAGAACGCTCTTTTCGAGCTATTTAATGCGAGAAACACGTAATCTGGTGTTTTCACCACTCCACAGTGCGTATGATATGCAGAACCGGCGATATTTTGGTTTTCGTGGGGTTTCAAGGTGAGATATGCATTTTCTGCGATAATCTTGGTGAAACATCTGTCCGAAGTATGCTGAATCATCTACATCGCTCTTTTCGAGCTATTTAATGCGAGAAAAACCTTATCCGGTGTTTTCACCACTCCACAGTGCGTTTGATATGCAGAAACAGCGATATCTTGGCTTTCGTTGGGTTTCAAGCTGAGATATGCATTTTTTACGATAATCTTGGTGAGACTTCTGTCCGAAGTATGAAGAATTATCGAGATCGCTCTATTCGAGCTATTTAATGCGAGAAACACGTTTTCAGGGGGTTTTCACCACTCCACAGTGCGTTGGATATGCAGAACCGGAGATATTTTGGTTTTCGTCGGGTTTCAAGCTGAGATATGCATTTTCTACGATAAGCATGGTGAAACATCTGTCCGAAGTATGCAGAAACGTCGAGAGCGCTCTTTTCGAGCTATTTAATGCGAGAAACACGTTATCTGGTGTTTTCACCACTCCACAGTGCGTTTGATATGCAGAACAGTAGATATCTTGGTTTTCGTGGGGTTTCAAGCTGAGATATGCATTTTCTGCGATAATCTTGTTGAGACATCTGTCCGAAGTATGCAGAAACATCGAGAGCGCTCTTTTCGAGCTATTTATTGCGAGAAACACGTTCTCTGGTTGTTTTCACCACTCCACAGTGCGTTTGATATCCAGAACCGGCGATATCTTGGTTTTCGTGCTGTTTCCTGCTGAGATATGCATTTTCTACGATAAGCTTGGTGAAACATCTGTCCGAAGTATGCAGATACATCGAGAGCGCTCTTTTGGAGCTATTTAATGCGAGAAGCACGTTATCTGGTGTTTGCACCACACCACAGTGCGTTTGATATGCAGAACAGTAGATATCTTGTTTTTCGTGGGGTTTCAAGCTGAGATATGCATTTTCTGCGATAATCTTGTTGAGACTTCTGTCCGAATTATGCAGAATCATCGAGATCGCTCTTTTCGAGCTACTTAATGCACGAAACACGTTTTCTGGTGTTTTCACCACTCCACAGTAAGTTTGACATGCAGAACCGGAGATATCTTGGTTTCGGTTGGGTTGCAAGGTGAGATGTGCATTTTCTACGATAATCCTGGTGAGACTTCTGTCACAAGTATGCAGAATCTTCGAGAACGCTCTTTTCGAGCTACTTACTGCGCGAAACACGTTTTCTGGTGTTTTCACCACTCCACGGTACGTTTCATGTGCAGAACCGGAGATAACTCGGTTCTCGTCGGGTTTCAAGCTGAGATATGCATTTTCTACGATAATCTTTGTGAGACTTCTGTCAGAAGGATGCAGGATCTTCGAGAACGCTCTTTTCGAACTATTTAATGCGAGAAACACGTAATCTGGTGTTTTCACCACTCCACAGTGCGTATGATATGCAGAACCGGCGATATTTTTGTTTTCGTGGGATTTCAAGGTGAGATATGCATTTTCTGCGATAATCTTGGTGAAACATCTGTCCGAAGTATGCTGAATCATCTAGATCGCTCTTTTCGAGCTATTTAATGCGAGAAAAACCTTATCCGGTGTTTTCACCACTCCACAGTGCGTTTGATATGCAGAAACAGCGATATCTTGGCTTTCGATGGGTTTCAAGCTGAGATATGCATTTTCTACGATAAGCTTGGTGAAACATCTGTCCAAAGTATGCAGAAACATCGAGATCGCACTTTTCGAGCTATTTAATGCGAGAAACACGTTTTCTGGTGTTTTCACCACTCCATAGTTGGTTTGATATGCAGAACCGGAGATATTTTGGTTTTCGTCGTGTTTCAAGCTGAGATATGCATTTTCTACGATAAGCTTGGAGAAACATCTGTCCGAAGTATGCAGAAACATCGAGAGCGCTCTTTTCGAGCTATTTATTGCGAGAAACACGTTCTCTGGTGTTTTCACCACTCCACAGTTGGTTTGATATGCAGAACCGGCGATATTTTGTTTTTCGTCGGGTTTCAGGATGAGATATGCATTTTCTACGATAATCTTGGTGAAACATCTGTCCGAAGTATGCAGAAACATCGAGAGCGCTCTTTTCGAGCTACCTAATGCGAGAAACACGTTATCTGGTGTTTTCACCACTCCACAGTGCGTTTGATATGCAGAACAGTAGATATCTTGGTTTTCGTTGGGTTTCTAGCTGAGATATGCATTTTCTGCGATAATCTTGTTGAGACATCTGTCCGAAGTATGCAAAAACATTGAGAGCGCTCTTTTCGAGCTATTTATTGCGAGAAACACGTTATCTGGTGTTTTCACCACTCCACAGTGCGTTGGATATGCAGAACCGGCGATATCTTGATTTTCTTGCTGTTTCCAGTTGAGATATGCATTTTCTGCGGTAATCTTGGTGGGTCTTTTGTCAGAAGTATGCAGAATCATCTAGATCGCTCTTCTCGAGCTATTTAATGCGAGAAACACGTTATCTGGTGTTTTCACCACTCCACAGTGCGTTTGATATGCAGAACCGGCGACATCTTTGATTTCGTCGGGGTTCAAGTTGAGATATGCATTTTCTACGATAATCTTGGTGAGACTTCTGTCAGAAGGATGCAGAATCATCGTGATCGTCCTTTTCGTGCTATTTAACGCGAGAAACACGTACTCTGGTTGTTTTCACCACTCCACAGTGCGTTTGATATGCAGAACCGGAAACATCTTGATTTTCGTGAGGTTTCAAGCTGAGATATGCATTTTCTACGATAAGCTTGGTGAAACATCTGTCCGAAGTATGCAGAAACATCGGGAGCGCTCTTTTCGAGCTATTTAATGCGAGAAGCACGTTATCTGGTGTTTTCACCACTCCACAGTGCGTTTGATATGCAGAACAGTAGATATCTTGGTTTTCGTGGGGTTTCAAGCTGAGATATGCATTTTCTGCGATAATCTTGTTGAGACTTCTGTCCGAAGTATGCAGAATCATCGAGATCGCTCTTTTCGAGCTACTTAATGCACGAAACACGTTTTCTGGTGTTTTCACCTCTCCACAGTACGTTTGACATGCAGAACCGGAGATATCTTGGTTTCGGTCGGGTTGCAAGCTGAGATGTGCATTTTCTACGATAATCCTGGTGAGACTACTGTCACAACTATGCAGAATCTTCGAGAACGCTCTTTTCGAGCTACTTACTGCGCGAATCACGTTTTCTGGTGTTTTCACCACTCCACGGTACGTTTCATGTGCAGAACCGGAGATAACTCGGTTTTCGTCGGGTTTCAAGCTGAGATATGCATTTTCTACGATAATCTTTGTGAGACTTCTGTCAGAAGGATGCAGGATCTTCGAGAACGCTCTTTTCGAGCTATTTAATGCGAGAAACACGTAATCTGGTGTTTTCACCACTCCACAGTGCGTATGATATGCAGAACCGGCGATATTTTGGTTTTCGTGGGGTTTCAAGGTGAGATATGCATTTTCTGCGATAATCTTGGTGAAACATCTGTCCGAAGTATGCTGAATCATCTACATCGCTCTTTTCGAGCTATTTAATGCGAGAAAAACCTTATCCGGTGTTTTCACCACTCCACAGTGCGTTTGATATGCAGAAACAGCGATATCTTGGCTTTCGTTGGGTTTCAAGCTGAGATATGCATTTTTTACGATAATCTTGGTGAGACTTCTGTCCGAAGTATGAAGAATTATCGAGATCGCTCTATTCGAGCTATTTAATGCGAGAAACACGTTTTCAGGGGGTTTTCACCACTCCACAGTGCGTTGGATATGCAGAACCGGAGATATTTTGGTTTTCGTCGGGTTTCAAGCTGAGATATGCATTTTCTACGATAAGCATGGTGAAACATCTGTCCGAAGTATGCAGAAACGTCGAGAGCGCTCTTTTCGAGCTATTTAATGCGAGAAACACGTTATCTGGTGTTTTCACCACTCCACAGTGCGTTTGATATGCAGAACAGTAGATATCTTGGTTTTCGTGGGGTTTCAAGCTGAGATATGCATTTTCTGCGATAATCTTGTTGAGACATCTGTCCGAAGTATGCAGAAACATCGAGAGCGCTCTTTTCGAGCTATTTATTGCGAGAAACACGTTCTCTGGTTGTTTTCACCACTCCACAGTGCGTTTGATATCCAGAACCGGCGATATCTTGGTTTTCGTGCTGTTTCCTGCTGTGATATGCATTTTCTACGATAAGCTTGGTGAAACATCTGTCCGAAGTATGCAGATACATCGAGAGCGCTCTTTTGGAGCTATTTAATGCGAGAAGCACGTTATCTGGTGTTTGCACCACACCACAGTGCGTTTGATATGCAGAACAGTAGATATCTTGTTTTTCGTGGGGTTTCAAGCTGAGATATGCATTTTCTGCGATAATCTTGTTGAGACTTCTGTCCGAATTATGCAGAATCATCGAGATCGCTCTTTTCGAGCTACTTAATGCACGAAACACGTTTTCTGGTGTTTTCACCACTCCACAGTAAGTTTGACATGCAGAACCGGAGATATCTTGGTTTCGGTCGGGTTGCAAGCTGAGATGTGCATTTTCTACGATAATCCTGGTGAGACTACTGTCACAACTATGCAGAATCTTCGAGAACGCTCTTTTCGAGCTACTTACTGCGCGAATCACGTTTTCTGGTGTTTTCACCACTCCACGGTACGTTTCATGTGCAGAACCGGAGATAACTCGGTTTTCGTCGGGTTTCAAGCTGAGATATGCATTTTCTACGATAATCTTTGTGAGACTTCTGTCAGAAGGATGCAGGATCTTCGAGAACGCTCTTTTCGAGCTATTTAATGCGAGAAACACGTAATCTGGTGTTTTCACCACTCCACAGTGCGTATGATATGCAGAACCGGCGATATTTTGGTTTTCGTGGGGTTTCAAGGTGAGATATGCATTTTCTGCGATAATCTTGGTGAAACATCTGTCCGAAGTATGCTGAATCATCTACATCGCTCTTTTCGAGCTATTTAATGCGAGAAAAACCTTATCCGGTGTTTTCACCACTCCACAGTGCGTTTGATATGCAGAAACAGCGATATCTTGGCTTTCGTTGGGTTTCAAGCTGAGATATGCATTTTTTACGATAATCTTGGTGAGACTTCTGTCCGAAGTATGAAGAATTATCGAGATCGCTCTATTCGAGCTATTTAATGCGAGAAACACGTTTTCAGGGGGTTTTCACCACTCCACAGTGCGTTGGATATGCAGAACCGGAGATATTTTGGTTTTCGTCGGGTTTCAAGCTGAGATATGCATTTTCTACGATAAGCATGGTGAAACATCTGTCCGAAGTATGCAGAAACGTCGAGAGCGCTCTTTTCGAGCTATTTAATGCGAGAAACACGTTATCTGGTGTTTTCACCACTCCACAGTGCGTTTGATATGCAGAACAGTAGATATCTTGGTTTTCGTGGGGTTTCAAGCTGAGATATGCATTTTCTGCGATAATCTTGTTGAGACATCTGTCCGAAGTATGCAGAAACATCGAGAGCGCTCTTTTCGAGCTATTTATTGCGAGAAACACGTTCTCTGGTTGTTTTCACCACTCCACAGTGCGTTTGATATCCAGAACCGGCGATATCTTGGTTTTCGTGCTGTTTCCTGCTGTGATATGCATTTTCTACGATAAGCTTGGTGAAACATCTGTCCGAAGTATGCAGATACATCGAGAGCGCTCTTTTGGAGCTATTTAATGCGAGAAGCACGTTATCTGGTGTTTGCACCACACCACAGTGCGTTTGATATGCAGAACAGTAGATATCTTGTTTTTCGTGGGGTTTCAAGCTGAGATATGCATTTTCTGCGATAATCTTGTTGAGACTTCTGTCCGAATTATGCAGAATCATCGAGATCGCTCTTTTCGAGCTACTTAATGCACGAAACACGTTTTCTGGTGTTTTCACCACTCCACAGTAAGTTTGACATGCAGAACCGGAGATATCTTGGTTTCGGTTGGGTTGCAAGGTGAGATGTGCATTTTCTACGATAATCCTGGTGAGACTTCTGTCACAAGTATGCAGAATCTTCGAGAACGCTCTTTTCGAGCTACTTACTGCGCGAAACACGTTTTCTGGTGTTTTCACCACTCCACGGTACGTTTCATGTGCAGAACCGGAGATAACTCGGTTTTCGTCGGGTTTCAAGCTGAGATATGCATTTTCTACGATAATCTTTGTGAGACTTCTGTCAGAAGGATGCAGGATCTTCGAGAACGCTCTTTTCGAACTATTTAATGCGAGAAACACGTAATCTGGTGTTTTCACCACTCCACAGTGCGTATGATATGCAGAACCGGCGATATTTTGGTTTTCGTGGGATTTCAAGGTGAGATATGCATTTTCTGCGATAATCTTGGTGAAACATCTGTCCGAAGTATGCTGAATCATCTAGATCGCTCTTTTCGAGCTATTTAATGCGAGAAAAACCTTATCCGGTGTTTTCACCACTCCACAGTGCGTTTGATATGCAGAAACAGCGATATCTTGGCTTTCGATGGGTTTCAAGCTGAGATATGCATTTTTTACGATAATCTTGGTGAGACTTCTGTCCGAAGTATGAAGAATTATCGAGATCGCTCTATTCGAGCTATTTAATGCGAGAAACACGTTTTCAGGGGGTTTTCACCACTCCACAGTGCGTTGGATATGCAGAACAGTAGATATCTTGGTTTTCGTGGGTTTTCAAGCTGAGATATGCATTTTCTGCGATAATCTTGTTGAGACATCTGTCCGAAGTATGCAGAAACATCGAGAGCGCTCTTTTCGAGCTATTTATTGCGAGAAACACGTTCTCTGGTGTTTTCACCACTCCACAGTGCGTTTGATATGCAGAACAGTAGATATCTTGGTTTTCGTGGGGTTTCAAGCTGAGATATGCATTTTCTCCGATAATCTTGTTGAGACTTCTGTCCGAAGTATGAAGAATTATCAAGATCGCTCTATTCGAGCTATTTAATGCGAGAAACACGTTTTCAGGGGGTTTTCACCACTCCACAGTGCGTTGGATATGTAGAACCGGAGATATTTTGGTTTTCGTCGGGTTTCAAGCTGAGATATGCATTTTCTACGATAAGCTTGGTGAAACATCTGTCCGAAGTATGCAGAAACGTCGAGAGCGCTCTTTTCGAGCTATTTAATGCGAGAAACACGTTATCTGGTGTTTTCACCACTCCACAGTGCGTTTGATATGCAGAACAGTAGATACCTTGGTTTTCGTGGGGTTTCAAGCTGAGATACGCATTTTCTGCGATAATCTTGTTGAGACTTCTCTCCGAATTATGCAGAATCATCGAGATCGCTCTTTTCGAGCTACTTAATGCACGAAACACGTAATCTGGTGTTTTCACCACTCCACAGTGCGTTTGATATGCAGAACCGGCAACATCTTGATTTTCGTGAGGTTTCGAGCTGAGATATGCATTTTCTGCGATAATCTTGGTGAGACTTCTGTCAGAAGTATGCAGGATCTTCGAGAACGCTCTTTTCGAGCTACCTAATGCGCGAAATACGTTTTCTGGTGTTTTCACCACTCCACAGTGCGTTTGATATGCAGAACCGGCAACATCTTGATTTTCGTGAGGTTTCGAGTTGAGATATGCATTTTCTGCGATGATATTGGTGAGACTTCAGTCAGAAGTATGCAGAATCATCTAGAACGCTCTTTTCGAGCTACTTAATGCACGAAACACGTTTTCTGGTGTTTTCACCACTCCACAGTACGTTTGACATGCAGAACCGGAGATATCTTGGTTTCGGTCGGGTTGCAAGCTGAGATGTGCATTTTCTACGATAATCCTGGTGAGACTTCTGTCACAGGTATGCAGAATCTTCGAGAACGCTCTTTTCGAGCTACTTACTGCGCGAAACAC
Organism: Anthophora plumipes; assembly: GCA_951804975.1. Lineage (NCBI taxonomy): Eukaryota > Metazoa > Arthropoda > Insecta > Hymenoptera > Apidae > Anthophora > Anthophora plumipes. The sequence continues at coordinate 4,597,904 of OX638123.1, read as the reverse complement.
GTTTTCTGGTGTTTTCACCACTCCACGGTACGTTTCATGTGCAGAACCGGAGATAACTCGGTTTTCGTCGGGTTTCAAGCTGAGATATGCATTTTCTACGATAATCTTTGTGAGACTTCTGTCAGAAGGATGCAGGATCTTCGAGAACGCTCTTTTGGAGCTATTTAATGCGAGAAACAGGTAATCTGGTGTTTTCACCACTCCACAGTGCGTATGATATGCAGAACCGGCGATATTTTGGTTTTCGTGGGGTTTCAAGGTGAGATATGCATTTTCTGCGATAATCTTGGTGAAACATCTGTCCGAAGTATGCTGAATCATCTAGATCGCTCTTTTCGAGCTATTTAATGCGAGAAAAACCTTATCCGGTGTTTTCACCACTCCACAGTGCGTTTGATATGCAGAAACAGCGATATCTTGGCTTTCGTTGGGTTTCAAGCTGAGATATGCATTTTTTACGATAATCTTGGTGAGACTTCTGTCCGAAGTATGAAGAATTATCGAGATCGCTCTATTCGAGCTATTTAATGCGAGAAACACGTTTTCAGGGGGTTTTCACCACTCCACAGTGCGTTGGATATGTAGAACCGGAGATATTTTGGTTTTCGTCGGGTTTCAAGCTGAGATATGCATTTTCTACGATAAGCTTGGTGAAACATCTGTCCGAAGTATGCAGAAACGTCGAGAGCGCTCTTTTCGAGCTATTTAATGCGAGAAACACGTTATCTGGTGTTTTCACCACTCCACAGTGCGTTTGATATGCAGAACAGTAGATATCTTGGTTTTCGTGGGGTTTCAAGCTGAGATATGCATTTTCTGCGATAATCTTGTTGAGACATCTGTCCGAAGTATGCAGAAACATCGAGAGCGCTCTTTTCGAGTTATTTATTGCGAGAAACACGTTCTCTGGTTGTTTTCACCACTCCACAGTGCGTTTGATATCCAGAACCGGCGATATCTTGGTTTTCGTGCTGTTTCCAGCTGAGATATGCATTTTCTGCGATAATCTTGGTGGGTCTTTTGTCAGAAGTATGCAGAATCATCTAGATCGCTCTTCTCGAGCTATTTAATGCGAGAAACACGTTTTCTGGTTGTTTTCACCACTCCACAGTGCGTTTGATATGCCGAACCGGAAACATCTTGATTTTCGTGATGTTTCAAGCTGAGATATGCATTTTCTACGATAAGCTTGGTGAAACATCTGTCCGAAGTATGCAGAAACATCGAGAGCGCTCTTTTCGAGCTATTTAATGCGAGAAGCACGTTATCTGGTGTTTTCACCACTCCACAGTGCGTTTGATATGCAGAACAGTAGATATCTTGGTTTTCGTGGGGTTTCAAGCTGAGATATGCATTTTCTGCGATAATCTTGTTGAGACTTATGTCCGAATTTTGCAGAATCATCGAGATCGCTCTTTTCGAACTACTTAATGCACGAAACACGTTTTCTGGTGTTTTCACCACTCCACAGTACGTTTGACATGCAGAACCGGAGATATCTTGGTTTCGGTCGGGTTGCAAGCTGAGATGTGCATTTTCTACGATAATCCTGGTGAGACTTCTGTCACAAGTATGCAGAATCTTCGAGAACGCTCTTTTCGAGCTACTTACTGCGCGAAACACGTTTTCTGGTGTTTTCACCACTCCACGGTACGTTTCATGTGCAGAACCGGAGATAACTCGGTTTTCTTCGGGTTTCAAGCTGAGATATGCATTTTCTACGATAATCTTTGTGAGACTTCTGTCAGAAGGGTGCAGGATCTTCGAGAACGCTCTTTTCGAGCTATTTAATGCGAGAAACAGGTAATCTGGTGTTTTCACCACTCCACAGTGCGTATGATATGCAGAACCGGCGATATTTTGGTTTTCGTGGGGTTTCAAGGTGTGATATGCATTTTCTGCGATAATCTTGGTGAAACATCTGTCCGAAGTATGCTGAATCATCTAGATCGCTCTTTTGGAGCTATTTAATGCGAGAAAAACCTTATCCGGTGTTTTCACCACTCCACAGTGCGTTTGATATGCACAAACAGCGATATCTTGGCTTTCGTTGGGTTTCAAGCTGAGATATTCATTTTTTACGATAATCTTGGTGAGACTTCTGTCCGAAGTATGAAGAATTATCACGATCGCTCTATTCGAGCTATTTAATGCGAGAAACACGTTTTCAGGGGGTTTTCACCACTCCACAGTGCGTTGGATATGTAGAACCGGAGATATTTTGGTTTTCGTCGGGTTTCAAGCTGAGATATGCATTTTCTACGATAAGCTTGGTGAAACATCTGTCCGAAGTATGCAGAAACGTCGAGAGCGCTCTTTTCGAGCTATTTAATGCGAGAAACACGTTATCTGGTGTTTTCACCACTCCACAGTGCGTTTGATATGCAGAACAGTAGATACCTTGGTTTTCGTGGGGTTTCAAGCTGAGATATGCATTTTCTGCGATATTCTTGTTGAGACATCTGTCCGAAGTATGCAGAAACATCGAGAGCGCTCTTTTCGAGTTATTTATTGCGAGAAACACGTTCTCTGGTTGTTTTCACCACTCCACAGTGCGTTTGATATCCAGAACCGGCGATATCTTGGTTTTCGTGCTGTTTCCAGCTGAGATATGCATTTTCTGCGATAATCTTGGTGGGTCTTTTGTCAGAAGTATGCAGAATCATCTAGATCGCTCTTCTCGAGCTATTTAATGCGAGAAACACGTTTTCTGGTTGTTTTCACCACACCACAGTGCGTTTGATATGCAGAACCGGAAACATCTTGATTTTCGTGATGTTTCAAGTTGAGATATGCATTATCTACGATAAGCTTGGTGAAACATCTGTCCGAAGTATGCAGAAACATCGAGAGCGCTCTTTTCGAGCTATTTAATGCGAGAAGCACGTTATCTGGTGTTTTCACCACTCCACAGTGCGTTTGATATGCAGAACAGTAGATATCTTGGTTTTCGTGGGGTTTCAAGCTGAGATATGCATTTTCTGCGATAATCTTGTTGAGACTTCTGTCCGAATTATGCAGAATCATCGAGATCGCTCTTTTCGAACTACTTAATGCACGAAACACGTTTTCTGGTGTTTTCACCACTCCACAGTGCGTTTGATATGCAGAAACAGCGATATCTTGGTTTCGGTTGGGTTGCAAGCTGAGATGTGCTTTTTCTACGATAATCCTGGTGAGACTTCTGTCACAAGTATGCAGAATCTTCGAGAACGCTCTTTTCGAGCTACTTACTGCGCGAAACACGTTTTCTGGTGTTTTCACCACTCCACGGTACGTTTCATGTGCAGAACCGGAGATAACTCTGTTTTCGTCGGGTTTCAAGCTGAGATATGCATTCTCTGCGATAATCTTGGTGAAACATCTGTCCGAAGTATGCTGAATCATCTAGATCGCTCTTTTCGAGCTATTTAATGCGAGAAAAACCTTATCCGGTGTTTTCACCACTCCACAGTGCGTTTGATATGCAGAAACAGCGATATCTTGGCTTTCGTTGGGTTTCAAGCTGAGATATGCATTTTTTACGATAATCTTGGTGAGACTTCTGTCCGAAGTATGAAGAATTATCGAGATCGCTCTATTCGAGCTATTTAATGCGAGAAACACGTTTTCAGGGGGTTTTCACCACTCCACAGTGCGTTGGATATGCAGAACAGTAGATATCTTGGTTTTCGTGGGGTTTCAAGCTGAGATATGCATTTTCTGCGATAATCTTGGTGAGACTTCTGTCCGAATTATGCAGAATCATCGAGATCGCTCTTTTCGAGCTACTTAATGCACGAAACACGTTTTCTGGTGTTTTCACCACTCCACAGTACGTTTGACATGCAGAACCGGAGATATCTTGGTTTCGGTCGGGTTGCAAGCTGAGATGTGCATTTTCTACGATAATCCTGGTGAGACTTCTGTCACAAGTATGCAGAATCTTCGAGAACGCTCTTTTCGAGCTACTTACTGCGCGAAACACGTTTTCTGGTGTTTTCACCACTCCACGGTACGTTTCATGTGCAGAACCGGAGATAACTCGGTTTTCGTCGGGTTTCAAGCTGAGATATGCATTTTCTACGATAATCTTGGTGAGACTTCTGTCAGAAGTATCCAGGACCTTCGAGAACGCTCTTTTCGAGCTATTTAATGCGAGAAACACGTAATCTGGTGTTTTCACCACTCCACAGTGCGTTTGATATGCAGAACCGGCAACATCTTGATTTTCGTGAGGTTTCGAGCTGATATATGCATTTTCTGCGATAATCTTGGTGAGACTTCTGTCAGAAGTATGCAGGATCTTCGAGAACGCTCTTTTCGAGCTACCTAATGCGCGAAATACGTTTTCTGGTGTTTTCACCACTCCACAGTGCGTTTGATATGCAGAACCGGCAACATCTTGATTTTCGTGAGGTTTCGAGTTGAGATATGCATTTTCTGCGATAATATTGGTGAGACTTCAGTCAGAAGTATGCAGAATCATCTAGATCGCTCTTTTCGAGCTACTTAATGCACGAAACACGTTTTCTGGTGTTTTCACCACTCCACAGTACGTTTGACATGCAGAACCGGAGATATCTTGGTTTCGGTCGGGTTGCAAGCTGAGATGTGCATTTTCTACGATAATCCTGGTGAGACTTCTGTCACAAGTATGCAGAATCTTCGAGAACGCTCTTTTCGAGCTACTTACTGCGCGAAACACGTTTTCTGGTGTTTTCACCACTCACCGGTACGTTTCATGTGCAGAACCGGAGATAACTCGGTTTTCGTCGGGTTTCAAGCTGAGATATGCATTTTCTACGATAATGTTTGTGAGACTTCTGTCAGAAGGGTGCAGGATCTTCGAGAACGCTCTTTTCGAGCTATATAATGCGAGAAACAGGTAATCTGGTGTTTTCACCACTCCACAGTGCGTATGATATGCAGAACCGGCGATATTTTGGTTTTCGTGGGGTTTCAAGGTGTGATATGCATTTTCTGCGATAATCTTGGTGAAACATCTGTCCGAAGTATGCTGAATCATCTAGATCGCTCTTTTCGAGCTATTTAATGCGAGAAAAACCTTATCCGGTGTTTTCACCACTCCACAGTGCGTTTGATATGCAGAAACAGCGATATCTTGGCTTTCGTTGGGTTTCAAGCTGAGATATGCATTTTTTACGATAATCTTGGTGAGACTTCTGTCCGAAGTATGAAGAATTATCAAGATCGCTCTATTCGAGCTATTTAATGCGAGAAACACGTTTTCAGGGGGTTTTCACCACTCCACAGTGCGTTGGATATGTAGAACCGGAGATATTTTGGTTTTCGTCGGGTTTCAAGCTGAGATATGCATTTTCTACGATAAGCTTGGTGAAACATCTGTCCGAAGTATGCAGAAACGTCGAGAGCGCTCTTTTCGAGCTATTTAATGCGAGAAACACGTTATCTGGTGTTTTCACCACTCCACAGTGCGTTTGATATGCAGAACAGTAGATACCTTGGTTTTCGTGGGGTTTCAAGCTGAGATATGCATTTTCTGCGATAATCTTGTTGAGACATCTGTCCGAAGTATGCAGAAACATCGAGAGCGCTCTTTTCGAGTTATTTATTGCGAGAAACACGTTCTCTGGTTGTTTTCACCACTCCACAGTGCGTTTGATATCCAGAACCGGCGATATCTTGGTTTTCGTGCTGTTTCCAGCTGAGATATGCATTTTCTGCGATAATCTTGGTGGGTCTTTTGTCAGAAGTATGCAGAATCATCTAGATCGCTCTTCTCGAGCTATTTAATGCGAGAAACACGTTTTCTGGTTGTTTTCACCACACCACAGTGCGTTTGATATGCAGAACCGGAAACATCTTGATTTTCGTGATGTTTCAAGTAGAGATATGCATTATCTACGATAAGCTTGGTGAAACATCTGTCTGAAGTATGCAGAAACATCGAGAGCGCTCTTTTCGAGCTATTTAATGCGAGAAGCACGTTATCTGGTGTTTTCACCACTCCACAGTGCGTTTGATATGCAGAACAGTAGATATCTTGGTTTTCGTGGGGTTTCAAGCTGAGATATGCATTTTCTGCGATAATCTTGTTGAGACTTCTGTCCGAATTATGCAGAATCATCGAGATCGCTCTTTTCGAACTACTTAATGCACGAAACACGTTTTCTGGTGTTTTCACCACTCCACAGTACGTTTGACATGCAGTACCGGAGATATCTTGGTTTCGGTTGGGTTGCAAGCTGAGATGTGCATTTTCTACGATAATCCTGGTGAGACTTCTGTCACAAGTATGCAGAATCTTCGAGAACGCTCTTTTCGAGCTACTTACTGCGCGAAACACGTTTTCTGGTGTTTTCACCACTCCACGGTACGTTTCATGTGCAGAACCGGAGATAACTCTGTTTTCGTCGGGTTTCAAGCTGAGATATGCATTCTCTGCGATAATCTTGGTGAAACATCTGTCCGAAGTATGCTGAATCATCTAGATCGCTCTTTTCGAGCTATTTAATGCGAGAAAAACCTTATCCGGTGTTTTCACCACTCCACAGTGCGTTTGATATGCAGAAACAGCGATATCTTGGCTTTCGTTGGGTTTCAAGCTGAGATATGCATTTTTTACGATAATCTTGGTGAGACTTCTGTCCGAAGTATGAAGAATTATCGAGATCGCTCTTTTCGAGCTATTTAATGCGAGAAACACGTTTTCAGGGGGTTTTCACCACTCCACAGTGCGTTGGATATGCAGAACAGTAGATATCTTGGTTTTCGTGGGGTTTCAAGCTGAGATATGCATTTTCTGCGATAATCTTGGTGAGACTTCTGTCCGAATTATGCAGAATCATCGAGATCGCTCTTTTCGAGCTACTTAATGCACGAAACACGTTTTCTGGTGTTTTCACCACTCCACAGTAAGTTTGACATGCAGAACCGGAGATATCTTGGTTTCGGTTGGGTTGCAAGGTGAGATGTGCATTTTCTACGATAATCCTGGTGAGACTTCTGTCACAAGTATGTAGAATCTTCGAGAACGCTCTTTTCGAGCTACTTACTGCGCGAAACACGTTTTCTGGTGTTTTCACCACTCCACGGTACGTTTCATGTGCAGAACCGGAGATAACTCGGTTTTCGTCGGGTTTCAAGCTGAGATATGCATTTTCTACGATAATCTTTGTGAGACTTCTGTCAGAAGGATGCAGGATCTTCGAGAACGCTCTTTTCGAACTATTTAATGCGAGAAACACGTAATCTGGTGTTTTCACCACTCCACAGTGCGTTTGATATGCAGAACAGTAGATATCTTGGTTTTCGTGGGGTTTCAAGCTGAGATATGCATTTTCTCCGATAATCTTGTTGAGACTTCTGTCCGAATTATGCAGAATCATCGAGATCGCTCTTTTCGAGCTACTTAATGCACGAAACACGTTTTCTGGTGTTTTCACCACTCCACAGTACGTTTGACATGCAGAACCGGAGATATCTTGGTTTCGGTTGGGTTGCAAGCTGAGATGTGCATTTTCTACGATAATCCTGGTGAGACTTCTGTCACAAGTATGCAGAATCTTCGAGAACGCTCTTTTCGAGCTACTTACTGCGCGAAACACGTTTTCTGGTGTTTTCACCACTCCACGGTACGTTTGATGTGCAGAACCGGAGATAACTCGGTTTTCGTCGGGTTTCAAGCTGAGATATGCATTTTCTACGATAATCTTGGTGAGACTTCTGTCAGAAGTATCCAGGACCTTCGAGAACGCTCTTTTCGAGCTATTTAATGCGAGAAACACGTAATCTGGTGTTTTCACCACTCCACAGTGCGTTTGATATGCAGAACCGGCAACATCTTGATTTTCGTGAGGTTTCGAGCTGAGATATGCATTTTCTGCGATAATCTTGGTGAGACTTCTGTCAGAAGTATGCAGGATCTTTGAGAACGCTCTTTTCGAGCTACCTAATGCGCGAAATACGTTTTCTGGTGTTTTCACCACTCCACAGTGCGTTTGATATGCAGAACCGGCAACATCTTGATTTTCGTGAGGTTTCGAGTTGAGATATGCATTTTCTGCGATAATATTGGTGAGACTTCAGTCAGAAGTATGCAGAATCATCTAGATCGCTCTTTTCGAGCTACTTAATGCACGAAACACGTTTTCTGGTGTTTTCACCACTCCACAGTACGTTTGACATGCAGAACCGGAGATATCTTGGTTTCGGTCGGGTTGCAAGCTGAGATGTGCATTTTCTACGATAATCCTGGTGAGACTTCTGTCACAAGTATGCAGAATCTTCGAGAACGCTCTTTTCGAGCTACTTACTGCGCGAAACACGTTTTCTGGTGTTTTCACCACTCCACGGTACGTTTCATGTGCAGAACCGGAGATAACTCGGTTTTCGTCGGGTTTCAAGCTGAGATATGCATTTTCTACGATAATCTTTGTGAGACTTCTGTCAGAAGGATGCAGGATCTTCGAGAACGCTCTTTTCGAGCTATTTAATGCGAGAAACAGGTAATCTGGTGTTTTCACCACTCCACAGTGCGTATGATATGCAGAACCGGCGATATTTTGGTTTTCGTGGGGTTTCAAGGTGTGATATGCATTTTCTGCGATAATCTTGGTGAAACATCTGTCCGAAGTATGCTGAATCATCTAGATCGCTCTTTTCGAGCTATTTAATGCGAGAAACACCTTATCCGGTGTTTTCACCACTCCACAGTGCGTTTGATATGCAGAAACAGCGATATCTTGGCTTTCGTTGGGTTTCAAGCTGAGATATGCATTTTTTACGATAATCTTGGTGAGACTTCTGTACGAAGTATGAAGAATTATCAAGATCGCTCTATTCGAGCTATTTAATGCGAGAAACACGTTTTCAGGGGGTTTTCACCACTCCACAGTGCGTTGGATATGTAGAACCGGAGATATTTTGGTTTTCGTCGGGTTTCAAGCTGAGATATGCATTTTCTACGATAAGCTTGGTGAAACATCTGTCCGAAGTATGCAGAAACGTCGAGAGCGCTCTTTTCGAGCTATTTAATGCGAGAAACACGTTATCTGGTGTTTTCACCACTCCACAGTGCGTTTGATATGCAGAACAGTAGATACCTTGGTTTTCGTGGGGTTCCAAGCTGAGATATGCATTTTCTGCGATAATCTTGTTGAGACATCTGTCCGAAGTATGCAGAAACATCGAGAGCGCTCTTTTCGAGTTATTTATTGCGAGAAACACGTTCTCTGGTTGTTTTCACCACTCCACAGTGCGTTTGATATCCAGAACCGGCGATATCTTGGTTTTCGTGCTGTTTCCAGCTGAGATATGCATTTTCTGCGATAATCTTGGTGGGTCTTTTGTCAGAAGTATGCAGAATCATCTAGATCGCTCGTCTCGAGCTATTTAATGCGAGAAACACGTTTTCTGGTTGTTTTCACCACTCCACAGTGCGTTTGATATGCAGAACCGGAAACATCTTGATTTTCGTGATGTTTCAAGTTGAGATATGCATTTTCTACGATAAGCTTGGTGAAACATCTGTCCGAAGTATGCAGAAACATCGAGAGCGCTCTTTTCGAGCTATTTAATGCGAGAAGCACGTTATCTGGTGTTTTCACCACTCCACAGTGCGTTTGATATGCAGAACAGTAGATATCTTGGTTTTCGTGGGGTTTCAAGCTGAGATATGCATTTTCTGCGATAATCTTGTTGAGACTTCTGTCCGAATTATGCAGAATCATCGAGATCGCTCTTTTCGAACTACTTAATGCACGAAACACGTTTTCTGGTGTTTTCACCACTCCACAGTACGTTTGACATGCAGAACCGGAGATATCTTGGTTTCGGTTGGGTTGCAAGCTGAGATGTGCATTTTCTACGATAATCCTGGTGAGACTTCTGTCACAAGTATGCAGAATCTTCGAGAACGCTCTTTTCGAGCTACTTACTGCGCGAAACACGTTTTCTGGTGTTTTCACCACTCCACGGTACGTTTGATGTGCAGAACCGGAGATAACTCGGTTTTCGTCGGGTTTCAAGCTGAGATATGCATTTTCTACGATAATCTTGGTGAGACTTCTGTCAGAAGTATCCAGGACCTTCGAGAACGCTCTTTTCGAGCTATTTAATGCGAGAAACACGTAATCTGGTGTTTTCACCACTCCACAGTGCGTTTGATATGCAGAACCGGCAACATCTTGATTTTCGTGAGGTTTCGAGCTGAGATATGCATTTTCTGCGATAATCTTGGTGAGACTTCTGTCAGAAGTATGCAGGATCTTTGAGAACGCTCTTTTCGAGCTACCTAATGCGCGAAATACGTTTTCTGGTGTTTTCACCACTCCACAGTGCGTTTGATATGCAGAACCGGCAACATCTTGATTTTCGTGAGGTTTCGAGTTGAGATATGCATTTTCTGCGATAATATTGGTGAGACTTCAGTCAGAAGTATGCAGAATCATCTAGATCGCTCTTTTCGAGCTACTTAATGCACGAAACACGTTTTCTGGTGTTTTCACCACTCCACAGTACGTTTGACATGCAGAACCGGAGATATCTTGGTTTCGGTCGGGTTGCAAGCTGAGATGTGCATTTTCTACGATAATCCTGGTGAGACTTCTGTCACAAGTATGCAGAATCTTCGAGAACGCTCTTTTCGAGCTACTTACTGCGCGAAACACGTTTTCTGGTGTTTTCACCACTCCACGGTACGTTTCATGTGCAGAACCGGAGATAACTCGGTTTTCGTCGGGTTTCAAGCTGAGATATGCATTTTCTACGATAATCTTTGTGAGACTTCTGTCAGAAGGATGCAGGATCTTCGAGAACGCTCTTTTCGAGCTATTTAATGCGAGAAACAGGTAATCTGGTGTTTTCACCACTCCACAGTGCGTATGATATGCAGAACCGGCGATATTTTGGTTTTCGTGGGGTTTCAAGGTGTGATATGCATTTTCTGCGATAATCTTGGTGAAACATCTGTCCGAAGTATGCTGAATCATCTAGATCGCTCTTTTCGAGCTATTTAATGCGAGAAACACCTTATCCGGTGTTTTCACCACTCCACAGTGCGTTTGATATGCAGAAACAGCGATATCTTGGCTTTCGTTGGGTTTCAAGCTGAGATATGCATTTTTTACGATAATCTTGGTGAGACTTCTGTACGAAGTATGAAGAATTATCAAGATCGCTCTATTCGAGCTATTTAATGCGAGAAACACGTTTTCAGGGGGTTTTCACCACTCCACAGTGCGTTGGATATGTAGAACCGGAGATATTTTGGTTTTCGTCGGGTTTCAAGCTGAGATATGCATTTTCTACGATAAGCTTGGTGAAACATCTGTCCGAAGTATGCAGAAACGTCGAGAGCGCTCTTTTCGAGCTATTTAATGCGAGAAACACGTTATCTGGTGTTTTCACCACTCCACAGTGCGTTTGATATGCAGAACAGTAGATACCTTGGTTTTCGTGGGGTTTCAAGCTGAGATATGCATTTTCTGCGATAATCTTGTTGAGACATCTGTCCGAAGTATGCAGAAACATCGAGAGCGCTCTTTTCGAGTTATTTATTGCGAGAAACACGTTCTCTGGTTGTTTTCACCACTCCACAGTGCGTTTGATATCCAGAACCGGCGATATCTTGGTTTTCGTGCTGTTTCCAGCTGAGATATGCATTTTCTGCGATAATCTTGGTGGGTCTTTTGTCAGAAGTATGCAGAATCATCTAGATCGCTCGTCTCGAGCTATTTAATGCGAGAAACACGTTTTCTGGTTGTTTTCACCACTCCACAGTGCGTTTGATATGCAGAACCGGAAACATCTTGATTTTCGTGATGTTTCAAGTTGAGATATGCATTTTCTACGATAAGCTTGGTGAAACATCTGTCCGAAGTATGCAGAAACATCGAGAGCGCTCTTTTCGAGCTATTTAATGCGAGAAGCACGTTATCTGGTGTTTTCACCACTCCACAGTGCGTTTGATATGCAGAACAGTAGATATCTTGGTTTTCGTGGGGTTTCAAGCTGAGATATGCATTTTCTGCGATAATCTTGTTGAGACTTCTGTCCGAATTATGCAGAATCATCGAGATCGCTCTTTTCGAACTACTTAATGCACGAAACACGTTTTCTGGTGTTTTCACCACTCCACAGTACGTTTGACATGCAGAACCGGAGATATCTTGGTTTCGGTTGGGTTGCAAGCTGAGATGTGCATTTTCTACGATAATCCTGGTGAGACTTCTGTCACAAGTATGCAGAATCTTCGAGAACGCTCTTTTCGAGCTACTTACTGCGCGAAACACGTTTTCTGGTGTTTTCACCACTCCACGGTACGTTTCATGTGCAGAACCGGAGATAACTCTGTTTTCGTCGGGTTTCAAGCAGAGATATGCATTCTCTGCGATAATCTTGGTGAAACATCTGTCCGAAGTATGCTGAATCATCTAGATCGCTCTTTTCGAGCTATTTAATGCGAGAAAAACCTTATCCGGTGTTTTCACCACTCCACAGTGCGTTTGTTATGCAGAAACAGCGATATCTTGGCTTTCGTTAGGTTTCAAGCTGAGATATGCATTTTTTACGATAATCTTGGTGAGACTTCTGTCCGAAGTATGAAGAATTATCGAGATCGCTCTATTCGAGCTATTTAATGCGAGAAACACGTTTTCAGGGGGTTTTCACCACTCCACAGTGCGTTGGATATGCAGAACAGTAGATATCTTGGTTTTCGTGGGGTTTCAAGCTGAGATATGCATTTTCTGCGATAATCTTGGTGAGACTTCTGTCCGAATTATGCAGAATCATCGAGATCGCTCTTTTCGAGCTACTTAATGCACGAAACACGTTTTCTGGTGTTTTCACCACTCCACAGTAAGTTTGACATGCAGAACCGGAGATATCTTGGTTTCGGTTGGGTTGCAAGGTGAGATATGCATTTTCTACGATAATCCTGGTGAGACTTCTGTCACAAGTATGCAGAATCTTCGAGAACGCTCTTTTCGAGCTACTTACTGCGCGAATCACGTTTTCTGGTGTTTTCACCACTCCACGGTACGTTTCATGTGCAGAACCGGAGATAACTCGGTTTTCGTCGGGTTTCAAGCTGAGATATGCATTTTCTACGATAATCTTTGTGAGACTTCTGTCAGAAGGATGCAGGATCTTCGAGAACGCTCTTTTCGAACTATTTAATGCGAGAATCACGTAATCTGGTGTTTTCACCACTCCACAGTGCGTTTGATATGCAGAACAGTAGATATCTTGGTTTTCGTGGGGTTTCAAGCTGAGATATGCATTTTCTCCGATAATCTTGTTGAGACTTCTGTCCGAATTATGCAGAATCATCGAGATCGCTCTTTTCGAGCTACTTAATGCACGAAACACGTTTTCTGGTGTTTTCACCACTCCACAGTACGTTTGACATGCAGAACCGGAGATATCTTGGTTTCGGTTGGGTTGCAAGCTGAGATGTGCATTTTCTACGATAATCCTGGTGAGACTTCTGTCACAAGTATGCAGAATCTTCGAGAACGCTCTTTTCGAGCTACTTACTGCGCGAAACACGTTTTCTGGTGTTTTCACCACTCCACGGTACGTTTGATGTGCAGAACCGGAGATAACTCGGTTTTCGTCGGGTTTCAAGCTGAGATATGCATTTTCTACGATAATCTTGGTGAGACTTCTGTCAGAAGTATCCAGGACCTTCGAGAACGCTCTTTTCGAGCTACTTAATGCGAGAAACACGTAATCTGGTGTTTTCACCACTCCACAGTGCGTTTGATATGCAGAACCGGCAACATCTTGATTTTCGTGAGGTTTCGAGCTGAGATATGCATTTTCTGCGATAATCTTGGTGAGACTTCTGTCAGAAGTATGCAGGATCTTCGTGAACGCTCTTTTCGAGCTACCTAATGCGCGAAATACGTTTTCTGGTGTTTTCACCACTCCACAGTGCGTTTGATATGCAGAACCGGCAACATCTTGATTTTCGTGAGGTTTCGAGTTGAGATATGCATTTTCTGCGATAATATTGGTGAGACTTCAGTCAGAAGTATGCAGAATCATCTAGATCGCTCTTTTCGAGCTACTTAATGCACGAAACACGTTTTCTGGTGTTTTCACCACTCCACAGTACGTTTGACATGCAGAACCGGAGATATCTTGGTTTCGGTCGGGTTGCAAGCTGAGATGTGCATTTTCTACGATAATCCTGGTGAGACTTCTGTCACAAGTATGCAGAATCTTCGAGAACGCTCTTTTCGAGCTACTTACTGCGCGAAACACGTTTTCTGGTGTTTTCACCACTCCACGGTACGTTTCATGTGCAGAACCGGAGATAACTCGGTTTTCGTCGGGTTTCAAGCTGAGATATGCATTTTCTACGATAATCTTTGTGAGACTTCTGTCAGAAGGATGCAGGATCTTCGAGAACGCTCTTTTCGAGCTATTTAATGCGAGAAACAGGTAATCTGGTGTTTTCACCACTCCACAGTGCGTTTGATATCCAGAACCGGCGATATCTTGGTTTTCGTGCTGTTTCCAGCTGAGATATGCATTTTCTGCGATAATCTTGGTGGGTCTTTTGTCAGAAGTATGCAGAATCATCTAGATCGCTCGTCTCGAGCTATTTAATGCGAGAAACACGTTTTCTGGTTGTTTTCACCACTCCACAGTGCGTTTGATATGCAGAACCGGAAACATCTTGATTTTCGTGATGTTTCAAGTTGAGATATGCATTTTCTACGATAAGCTTGGTGAAACATCTGTCCGAAGTATGCAGAAACATCGAGAGCGCTCTTTTCGAGCTATTTAATGCGAGAAGCACGTTATCTGGTGTTTTCACCACTCCACAGTGCGTTTGATATGCAGAACAGTAGATATCTTGGTTTTCGTGGGGTTTCAAGCTGAGATATGCATTTTCTGCGATAATCTTGTTGAGACTTCTGTCCGAATTATGCAGAATCATCGAGATCGCTCTTTTCGAACTACTTAATGCACGAAACACGTTTTCTGGTGTTTTCACCACTCCACAGTACGTTTGACATGCAGAACCGGAGATATCTTGGTTTCGGTTGGGTTGCAAGCTGAGATGTGCATTTTCTACGATAATCCTGGTGAGACTTCTGTCACAAGTATGCAGAATCTTCGAGAACGCTCTTTTCGAGCTACTTACTGCGCGAAACACGTTTTCTGGTGTTTTCACCACTCCACGGTACGTTTCATGTGCAGAACCGGAGATAACTCTGTTTTCGTCGGGTTTCAAGCTGAGATATGCATTCTCTGCGATAATCTTGGTGAAACATCTGTCCGAAGTATGCTGAATCATCTAGATCGCTCTTTTCGAGCTATTTAATGCGAGAAAAACCTTATCCGGTGTTTTCACCACTCCACAGTGCGTTTGTTATGCAGAAACAGCGATATCTTGGCTTTCGTTAGGTTTCAAGCTGAGATATGCATTTTTTACGATAATCTTGGTGAGACTTCTGTCCGAAGTATGAAGAATTATCGAGATCGCTCTATTCGAGCTATTTAATGCGAGAAACACGTTTTCAGGGGGTTTTCACCACTCCACAGTGCGTTGGATATGCAGAACAGTAGATATCTTGGTTTTCGTGGGGTTTCAAGCTGAGATATGCATTTTCTGCGATAATCTTGGTGAGACTTCTGTCCGAATTATGCAGAATCATCGAGATCGCTCTTTTCGAGCTACTTAATGCACGAAACACGTTTTCTGGTGTTTTCACCACTCCACAGTAAGTTTGACATGCAGAACCGGAGATATCTTGGTTTCGGTTGGGTTGCAAGGTGAGATATGCATTTTCTACGATAATCCTGGTGAGACTTCTGTCACAAGTATGCAGAATCTTCGAGAACGCTCTTTTCGAGCTACTTACTGCGCGAATCACGTTTTCTGGTGTTTTCACCACTCCACGGTACGTTTCATGTGCAGAACCGGAGATAACTCGGTTTTCGTCGGGTTTCAAGCTGAGATATGCATTTTCTACGATAATCTTTGTGAGACTTCTGTCAGAAGGATGCAGGATCTTCGAGAACGCTCTTTTCGAACTATTTAATGCGAGAATCACGTAATCTGGTGTTTTCACCACTCCACAGTGCGTTTGATATGCAGAACAGTAGATATCTTGGTTTTCGTGGGGTTTCAAGCTGAGATATGCATTTTCTCCGATAATCTTGTTGAGACTTCTGTCCGAATTATGCAGAATCATCGAGATCGCTCTTTTCGAGCTACTTAATGCACGAAACACGTTTTCTGGTGTTTTCACCACTCCACAGTACGTTTGACATGCAGAACCGGAGATATCTTGGTTTCGGTTGGGTTGCAAGCTGAGATGTGCATTTTCTACGATAATCCTGGTGAGACTTCTGTCACAAGTATGCAGAATCTTCGAGAACGCTCTTTTCGAGCTACTTACTGCGCGAAACACGTTTTCTGGTGTTTTCACCACTCCACGGTACGTTTGATGTGCAGAACCGGAGATAACTCGGTTTTCGTCGGGTTTCAAGCTGAGATATGCATTTTCTACGATAATCTTGGTGAGACTTCTGTCAGAAGTATCCAGGACCTTCGAGAACGCTCTTTTCGAGCTATTTAATGCGAGAAACACGTAATCTGGTGTTTTCACCACTCCACAGTGCGTTTGATATGCAGAACCGGCAACATCTTGATTTTCGTGAGGTTTCGAGCTGAGATATGCATTTTCTGCGATAATCTTGGTGAGACTTCTGTCAGAAGTATGCAGGATCTTCGTGAACGCTCTTTTCGAGCTACCTAATGCGCGAAATACGTTTTCTGGTGTTTTCACCACTCCACAGTGCGTTTGATATGCAGAACCGGCAACATCTTGATTTTCGTGAGGTTTCGAGTTGAGATATGCATTTTCTGCGATAATATTGGTGAGACTTCAGTCAGAAGTATGCAGAATCATCTAGATCGCTCTTTTCGAGCTACTTAATGCACGAAACACGTTTTCTGGTGTTTTCACCACTCCACAGTACGTTTGACATGCAGAACCGGAGATATCTTGGTTTCGGTCGGGTTGCAAGCTGAGATGTGCATTTTCTACGATAATCCTGGTGAGACTTCTGTCACAAGTATGCAGAATCTTCGAGAACGCTCTTTTCGAGCTACTTACTGCGCGAAACACGTTTTCTGGTGTTTTCACCACTCCACGGTACGTTTCATGTGCAGAACCGGAGATAACTCGGTTTTCGTCGGGTTTCAAGCTGAGATATGCATTTTCTACGATAATCTTTGTGAGACTTCTGTCAGAAGGATGCAGGATCTTCGAGAACGCTCTTTTCGAGCTATTTAATGCGAGAAACAGGTAATCTGGTGTTTTCACCACTCCACAGTGCGTTTGATATCCAGAACCGGCGATATCTTGGTTTTCGTGCTGTTTCCAGCTGAGATATGCATTTTCTGCGATAATCTTGGTGGGTCTTTTGTCAGAAGTATGCAGAATCATCTAGATCGCTCGTCTCGAGCTATTTAATGCGAGAAACACGTTTTCTGGTTGTTTTCACCACTCCACAGTGCGTTTGATATGCAGAACCGGAAACATCTTGATTTTCGTGATGTTTCAAGTTGAGATATGCATTTTCTACGATAAGCTTGGTGAAACATCTGTCCGAAGTATGCAGAAACATCGAGAGCGCTCTTTTCGAGCTATTTAATGCGAGAAGCACGTTATCTGGTGTTTTCACCACTCCACAGTGCGTTTGATATGCAGAACAGTAGATATCTTGGTTTTCGTGGGGTTTCAAGCTGAGATATGCATTTTCTGCGATAATCTTGTTGAGACTTCTGTCCGAATTATGCAGAATCATCGAGATCGCTCTTTTCGAACTACTTAATGCACGAAACACGTTTTCTGGTGTTTTCACCACTCCACAGTACGTTTGACATGCAGAACCGGAGATATCTTGGTTTCGGTTGGGTTGCAAGCTGAGATGTGCATTTTCTACGATAATCCTGGTGAGACTTCTGTCACAAGTATGCAGAATCTTCGAGAACGCTCTTTTCGAGCTACTTACTGCGCGAAACACGTTTTCTGGTGTTTTCACCACTCCACGGTACGTTTCATGTGCAGAACCGGAGATAACTCTGTTTTCGTCGGGTTTCAAGCTGAGATATGCATTCTCTGCGATAATCTTGGTGAAACATCTGTCCGAAGTATGCTGAATCATCTAGATCGCTCTTTTCGAGCTATTTAATGCGAGAAAAACCTTATCCGGTGTTTTCACCACTCCACAGTGCGTTTGTTATGCAGAAACAGCGATATCTTGGCTTTCGTTAGGTTTCAAGCTGAGATATGCATTTTTTACGATAATCTTGGTGAGACTTCTGTCCGAAGTATGAAGAATTATCGAGATCGCTCTATTCGAGCTATTTAATGCGAGAAACACGTTTTCAGGGGGTTTTCACCACTCCACAGTGCGTTGGATATGCAGAACAGTAGATATCTTGGTTTTCGTGGGGTTTCAAGCTGAGATATGCATTTTCTGCGATAATCTTGGTGAGACTTCTGTCCGAATTATGCAGAATCATCGAGATCGCTCTTTTCGAGCTACTTAATGCACGAAACACGTTTTCTGGTGTTTTCACCACTCCACAGTAAGTTTGACATGCAGAACCGGAGATATCTTGGTTTCGGTTGGGTTGCAAGGTGAGATATGCATTTTCTACGATAATCCTGGTGAGACTTCTGTCACAAGTATGCAGAATCTTCGAGAACGCTCTTTTCGAGCTACTTACTGCGCGAATCACGTTTTCTGGTGTTTTCACCACTCCACGGTACGTTTCATGTGCAGAACCGGAGATAACTCGGTTTTCGTCGGGTTTCAAGCTGAGATATGCATTTTCTACGATAATCTTTGTGAGACTTCTGTCAGAAGGATGCAGGATCTTCGAGAACGCTCTTTTCGAACTATTTAATGCGAGAATCACGTAATCTGGTGTTTTCACCACTCCACAGTGCGTTTGATATGCAGAACAGTAGATATCTTGGTTTTCGTGGGGTTTCAAGCTGAGATATGCATTTTCTCCGATAATCTTGTTGAGACTTCTGTCCGAATTATGCAGAATCATCGAGATCGCTCTTTTCGAGCTACTTAATGCACGAAACACGTTTTCTGGTGTTTTCACCACTCCACAGTACGTTTGACATGCAGAACCGGAGATATCTTGGTTTCGGTTGGGTTGCAAGCTGAGATGTGCATTTTCTACGATAATCCTGGTGAGACTTCTGTCACAAGTATGCAGAATCTTCGAGAACGCTCTTTTCGAGCTACTTACTGCGCGAAACACGTTTTCTGGTGTTTTCACCACTCCACGGTACGTTTGATGTGCAGAACCGGAGATAACTCGGTTTTCGTCGGGTTTCAAGCTGAGATATGCATTTTCTACGATAATCTTGGTGAGACTTCTGTCAGAAGTATCCAGGACCTTCGAGAACGCTCTTTTCGAGCTATTTAATGCGAGAAACACGTAATCTGGTGTTTTCACCACTCCACAGTGCGTTTGATATGCAGAACCGGCAACATCTTGATTTTCGTGAGGTTTCGAGCTGAGATATGCATTTTCTGCGATAATCTTGGTGAGACTTCTGTCAGAAGTATGCAGGATCTTCGTGAACGCTCTTTTCGAGCTACCTAATGCGCGAAATACGTTTTCTGGTGTTTTCACCACTCCACAGTGCGTTTGATATGCAGAACCGGCAACATCTTCATTTTCGTGAGGTTTCGAGTTGAGATATGCATTTTCTGCGATAATATTGGTGAGACTTCAGTCAGAAGTATGCAGAATCATCTAGATCGCTCTTTTCGAGCTACTTAATGCACGAAACACGTTTTCTGGTGTTTTCACCACTCCACAGTACGTTTGACATGCAGAACCGGAGATATCTTGGTTTCGGTCGGGTTGCAAGCTGAGATGTGCATTTTCTACGATAATCCTGGTGAGACTTCTGTCACAAGTATGCAGAATCTTCGAGAACGCTCTTTTCGAGCTACTTACTGCGCGAAACACGTTTTCTGGTGTTTTCACCACTCCACGGTACGTTTCATGTGCAGAACCGGAGATAACTCGGTTTTCGTCGGGTTTCAAGCTGAGATATGCATTTTCTACGATAATCTTTGTGAGACTTCTGTCAGAAGGATGCAGGATCTTCGAGAACGCTCTTTTCGAGCTATTTAATGCGAGAAACAGGTAATCTGGTGTTTTCACCACTCCACAGTGCGTTTGATATCCAGAACCGGCGATATCTTGGTTTTCGTGCTGTTTCCAGCTGAGATATGCATTTTCTGCGATAATCTTGGTGGGTCTTTTGTCAGAAGTATGCAGAATCATCTAGATCGCTCGTCTCGAGCTATTTAATGCGAGAAACACGTTTTCTGGTTGTTTTCACCACTCCACAGTGCGTTTGATATGCAGAACCGGAAACATCTTGATTTTCGTGATGTTTCAAGTTGAGATATGCATTTTCTACGATAAGCTTGGTGAAACATCTGTCCGAAGTATGCAGAAACATCGAGAGCGCTCTTTTCGAGCTATTTAATGCGAGAAGCACGTTATCTGGTGTTTTCACCACTCCACAGTGCGTTTGATATGCAGAACAGTAGATATCTTGGTTTTCGTGGGGTTTCAAGCTGAGATATGCATTTTCTGCGATAATCTTGTTGAGACTTCTGTCCGAATTATGCAGAATCATCGAGATCGCTCTTTTCGAACTACTTAATGCACGAAACACGTTTTCTGGTGTTTTCACCACTCCACAGTACGTTTGACATGCAGAACCGGAGATATCTTGGTTTCGGTTGGGTTGCAAGCTGAGATGTGCATTTTCTACGATAATCCTGGTGAGACTTCTGTCACAAGTATGCAGAATCTTCGAGAACGCTCTTTTCGAGCTACTTACTGCGCGAAACACGTTTTCTGGTGTTTTCACCACTCCACGGTACGTTTCATGTGCAGAACCGGAGATAACTCTGTTTTCGTCGGGTTTCAAGCTGAGATATGCATTCTCTGCGATAATCTTGGTGAAACATCTGTCCGAAGTATGCTGAATCATCTAGATCGCTCTTTTCGAGCTATTTAATGCGAGAAAAACCTTATCCGGTGTTTTCACCACTCCACAGTGCGTTTGTTATGCAGAAACAGCGATATCTTGGCTTTCGTTAGGTTTCAAGCTGAGATATGCATTTTTTACGATAATCTTGGTGAGACTTCTGTCCGAAGTATGAAGAATTATCGAGATCGCTCTATTCGAGCTATTTAATGCGAGAAACACGTTTTCAGGGGGTTTTCACCACTCCACAGTGCGTTGGATATGCAGAACAGTAGATATCTTGGTTTTCGTGGGGTTTCAAGCTGAGATATGCATTTTCTGCGATAATCTTGGTGAGACTTCTGTCCGAATTATGCAGAATCATCGAGATCGCTCTTTTCGAGCTACTTAATGCACGAAACACGTTTTCTGGTGTTTTCACCACTCCACAGTAAGTTTGACATGCAGAACCGGAGATATCTTGGTTTCGGTTGGGTTGCAAGGTGAGATATGCATTTTCTACGATAATCCTGGTGAGACTTCTGTCACAAGTATGCAGAATCTTCGAGAACGCTCTTTTCGAGCTACTTACTGCGCGAATCACGTTTTCTGGTGTTTTCACCACTCCACGGTACGTTTCATGTGCAGAACCGGAGATAACTCGGTTTTCGTCGGGTTTCAAGCTGAGATATGCATTTTCTACGATAATCTTTGTGAGACTTCTGTCAGAAGGATGCAGGATCTTCGAGAACGCTCTTTTCGAACTATTTAATGCGAGAATCACGTAATCTGGTGTTTTCACCACTCCACAGTGCGTTTGATATGCAGAACAGTAGATATCTTGGTTTTCGTGGGGTTTCAAGCTGAGATATGCATTTTCTCCGATAATCTTGTTGAGACTTCTGTCCGAATTATGCAGAATCATCGAGATCGCTCTTTTCGAGCTACTTAATGCACGAAACACGTTTTCTGGTGTTTTCACCACTCCACAGTACGTTTGACATGCAGAACCGGAGATATCTTGGTTTCGGTTGGGTTGCAAGCTGAGATGTGCATTTTCTACGATAATCCTGGTGAGACTTCTGTCACAAGTATGCAGAATCTTCGAGAACGCTCTTTTCGAGCTACTTACTGCGCGAAACACGTTTTCTGGTGTTTTCACCACTCCACGGTACGTTTGATGTGCAGAACCGGAGATAACTCGGTTTTCGTCGGGTTTCAAGCTGAGATATGCATTTTCTACGATAATCTTGGTGAGACTTCTGTCAGAAGTATCCAGGACCTTCGAGAACGCTCTTTTCGAGCTATTTAATGCGAGAAACACGTAATCTGGTGTTTTCACCACTCCACAGTGCGTTTGATATGCAGAACCGGCAACATCTTGATTTTCGTGAGGTTTCGAGCTGAGATATGCATTTTCTGCGATAATCTTGGTGAGACTTCTGTCAGAAGTATGCAGGATCTTCGTGAACGCTCTTTTCGAGCTACCTAATGCGCGAAATACGTTTTCTGGTGTTTTCACCACTCCACAGTGCGTTTGATATGCAGAACCGGCAACATCTTCATTTTCGTGAGGTTTCGAGTTGAGATATGCATTTTCTGCGATAATATTGGTGAGACTTCAGTCAGAAGTATGCAGAATCATCTAGATCGCTCTTTTCGAGCTACTTAATGCACGAAACACGTTTTCTGGTGTTTTCACCACTCCACAGTACGTTTGACATGCAGAACCGGAGATATCTTGGTTTCGGTCGGGTTGCAAGCTGAGATGTGCATTTTCTACGATAATCCTGGTGAGACTTCTGTCACAAGTATGCAGAATCTTCGAGAACGCTCTTTTCGAGCTACTTACTGCGCGAAACACGTTTTCTGGTGTTTTCACCACTCCACGGTACGTTTCATGTGCAGAACCGGAGATAACTCGGTTTTCGTCGGGTTTCAAGCTGAGATATGCATTTTCTACGATAATCTTTGTGAGACTTCTGTCAGAAGGATGCAGGATCTTCGAGAACGCTCTTTTCGAGCTATTTAATGCGAGAAACAGGTAATCTGGTGTTTTCACCACTCCACAGTGCGTATGATATGCAGAACCGGCGATATTTTGGTTTTCGTGGGGTTTCAAGGTGTGATATGCATTTTCTGCGATAATCTTGGTGAAACATCTGTCCGAAGTATGCTGAATCATCTAGATCGCTCTTTTCGAGCTATTTAATGCGAGAAACACCTTATCCGGTGTTTTCACCACTCCACAGTGCGTTTGATATGCAGAAACAGCGATATCTTGGCTTTCGTTGGGTTTCAAGCTTAGATATGCATTTTTTACGATAATCTTGGTGAGACTTCTGTACGAAGTATGAAGAATTATCAAGATCGCTCTATTCGAGCTATTTAATGCGAGAAACACGTTTTCAGGGGGTTTTCACCACTCCACAGTGCGTTGGATATGTAGAACCGGAGATATTTTGGTTTTCGTCGGGTTTCAAGCTGAGATATGCATTTTCTACGATAAGCTTGGTGAAACATCTGTCCGAAGTATGCAGAAACGTCGAGAGCGCTCTTTTCGAGCTATTTAATGCGAGAAACACGTTATCTGGTGTTTTCACCACTCCACAGTGCGTTTGATATGCAGAACAGTAGATACCTTGGTTTTCGTGGGGTTTCAAGCTGAGATATGCATTTTCTGCGATAATCTTGTTGAGACATCTGTCCGAAGTATGCAGAAACATCGAGAGCGCTCTTTTCGAGTTATTTATTGCGAGAAACACGTTCTCTGGTTGTTTTCACCACTCCACAGTGCGTTTGATATCCAGAACCGGCGATATCTTGGTTTTCGTGCTGTTTCCAGCTGAGATATGCATTTTCTGCGATAATCTTGGTGGGTCTTTTGTCAGAAGTATGCAGAATCATCTAGATCGCTCGTCTCGAGCTATTTAATGCGAGAAACACGTTTTCTGGTTGTTTTCACCACTCCACAGTGCGTTTGATATGCAGAACCGGAAACATATTGATTTTCGTGATGTTTCAAGTTGAGATATGCATTTTCTACGATAAGCTTGGTGAAACATCTGTCCGAAGTATGCAGAAACATCGAGAGCGCTCTTTTCGAGCTATTTAATGCGAGAAGCACGTTATCTGGTGTTTTCACCACTCCACAGTGCGTTTGATATGCAGAACAGTAGATATCTTGGTTTTCGTGGGGTTTCAAGCTGAGATATGCATTTTCTGCGATAATCTTGTTGAGACTTCTGTCCGAATTATGCAGAATCATCGAGATCGCTCTTTTCGAACTACTTAATGCACGAAACACGTTTTCTGGAGTTTTCACCACTCCACAGTACGTTTGACATGCAGAACCGGAGATATCTTGGTTTCGGTTGGGTTGCAAGCTGAGATGTGCATTTTCTACGATAATCCTGGTGAGACTTCTGTCACAAGTATGCAGGATCTTCGAGAACGCTCTTTTCGAGCTACTTACTGCGCGAAACACGTTTTCTGGTGTTTTCACCACTCCACGGTACGTTTCATGTGCAGAACCGGAGATAACTCTGTTTTCGTCGGGTTTCAAGCTGAGATATGCATTCTCTGCGATAATCTTGGTGAAACATCTGTCCGAAGTATGCTGAATCATCTAGATCGCTCTTTTCGAGCTATTTAATGCGAGAAAAACCTTATCCGGTGTTTTCACCACTCCACAGTGCGTTTGTTATGCAGAAACAGCGATATCTTGGCTTTCGTTAGGTTTCAAGCTGAGATATGCATTTTTTACGATAATCTTGGTGAGACTTCTGTCCGAAGTATGAAGAATTATCGAGATCGCTCTATTCGAGCTATTTAATGCGAGAAACACGTTTTCAGGGGGTTTTCACCACTCCACAGTGCGTTGGATATGCAGAACAGTAGATATCTTGGTTTTCGTGGGGTTTCAAGCTGAGATATGCATTTTCTGCGATAATCTTGGTGAGACTTCTGTCCGAATTATGCAGAATCATCGAGATCGCTCTTTTCGAGCTACTTAATGCACGAAAGACGTTTTCTGGTGTTTTCACCACTCCACAGTAAGTTTGACATGCAGAACCGGAGATATCTTGGTTTCGGTTGGGTTGCAAGGTGAGATATGCATTTTCTACGATAATCCTGGTGAGACTTCTGTCACAAGTATGCAGAATCTTCGAGAACGCTCTTTTCGAGCTACTTACTGCGCGAATCACGTTTTCTGGTGTTTTCACCACTCCACGGTACGTTTCATGTGCAGAACCGGAGATAACTCGGTTTTCGTCGGGTTTCAAGCTGAGATATGCATTTTCTACGATAATCTTTGTGAGACTTCTGTCAGAAGGATGCAGGATCTTCGAGAACGCTCTTTTCGAACTATTTAATGCGAGAATCACGTAATCTGGTGTTTTCACCACTCCACAGTGCGTTTGATATGCAGAACAGTAGATATCTTGGTTTTCGTGGGGTTTCAAGCTGAGATATGCATTTTCTCCGATAATCTTGTTGAGACTTCTGTCCGAATTATGCAGAATCATCGAGATCGCTCTTTTCGAGCTACTTAATGCACGAAACACGTTTTCTGGTGTTTTCACCACTCCACAGTACGTTTGACATGCAGAACCGGAGATATCTTGGTTTCGGTTGGGTTGCAAGCTGAGATGTGCATTTTCTACGATAATCCTGGTGAGACTTCTGTCACAAGTATGCAGAATCTTCGAGAACGCTCTTTTCGAGCTACTTACTGCGCGAAACACGTTTTCTGGTGTTTTCACCACTCCACGGTACGTTTGATGTGCAGAACCGGAGATAACTCGGTTTTCGTCGGGTTTCAAGCTGAGATATGCATTTTCTACGATAATCTTGGTGAGACTTCTGTCAGAAGTATCCAGGACCTTCGAGAACGCTCTTTTCGAGCTATTTAATGCGAGAAACACGTAATCTGGTGTTTTCACCACTCCACAGTGCGTTTGATATGCAGAACCGGCAACATCTTGATTTTCGTGAGGTTTCGAGCTGAGATATGCATTTTCTGCGATAATCTTGGTGAGACTTCAGTCAGAAGTATGCAGAATCATCTAGATCGCTCTTTTCGAGCTACTTAATGCACGAAACACGTTTTCTGGTGTTTTCACCACTCCACAGTACGTTTGACATGCAGAACCGGAGATATCTTGGTTTCGGTCGGGTTGCAAGCTGAGATGTGCATTTTCTACGATAATCCTGGTGAGACTTCTGTCACAAGTATGCAGAATCTTCGAGAACGCTCTTTTCGAGCTACTTACTGCGCGAAACACGTTTTCTGGTGTTTTCACCACTCCACGGTACGTTTCATGTGCAGAACCGGAGATAACTCGGTTTTCGTCGGGTTTCAAGCTGAGATATGCATTTTCTACGATAATCTTTGTGAGACTTCTGTCAGAAGGATGCAGGATCTTCGAGAACGCTCTTTTCGAGCTATTTAATGCGAGAAACAGGTAATCTGGTGTTTTCACCACTCCACAGTGCGTATGATATGCAGAACCGGCGATATTTTGGTTTTCGTGGGGTTTCAAGCTGAGATATGCATTCTCTGCGATAATCTTGGTGAAACATCTGTCCGAAGTATGCTGAATCATCTAGATCGCTCTTTTCGAGCTATTTAATGCGAGAAAAACCTTATCCGGTGTTTTCACCACTCCACAGTGCGTTTGATATGCAGAAACAGCGATATCTTGGCTTTCGTTGGGTTTCAAGCTGAGATATGCATTTTTTACGATAATCTTGGTGAGACTTCTGTCCGAAGTATGAAGAATTATCAAGATCGCTCTATTCGAGCTATTTAATGCGAGAAACACGTTTTCAGGGGGTTTTCACCACTCCACAGTGCGTTGGATATGTAGAACCGGAGATATTTTGGTTTTCGTCGGGTTTCAAGCTGAGATATGCATTTTCTACGATAAGCTTGGTGAAACATCTGTCCGAAGTATGCAGAAACGTCGAGAGCGCTCATTTCGAGCTATTTAATGCGAGAAACACGTTATCTGGTGTTTTCACCACTCCACAGTGCGTTTGATATGCAGAACAGTAGATACCTTGGTTTTCGTGGGGTTTCAAGCTGAGATATGCATTTTCTGCGATAATCTTGTTGAGACATCTGTCCGAAGTATGCAGAAACATCGAGAGCGCTCTTTTCGAGTTATTTATTGCGAGAAACACGTTCTCTGGTTGTTTTCACCACTCCACAGTGCGTTTGATATGCAGAACAGTAGATATCTTGGTTTTCGTGGGGTTTCAAGCTGAGATATGCATTTTCTGCGATAATCTTGGTGAGACTTCTGTCCGAATTATGCAGAATCATCGAGATCGCTCTTTTCGAGCTACTTAATGCACGAAACACGTTTTCTGGTGTTTTCACCACTCCACAGTAAGTTTGACATGCAGAACCGGAGATATCTTGGTTTCGGTTGGGTTGCAAGGTGAGATATGCATTTTCTACGATAATCCTGGTGAGACTTCTGTCACAAGTATGCAGAATCTTCGAGAACGCTCTTTTCGAGCTACTTACTGCGCGAATCACGTTTTCTGGTGTTTTCACCACTCCACGGTACGTTTCATGTGCAGAACCGGAGATAACTCGGTTTTCGTCGGGTTTCAAGCTGAGATATGCATTTTCTACGATAATCTTTGTGAGACTTCTGTCAGAAGGATGCAGGATCTTCGAGAACGCTCTTTTCGAACTATTTAATGCGAGAATCACGTAATCTGGTGTTTTCACCACTCCACAGTGCGTTTGATATGCAGAACAGTAGATATCTTGGTTTTCGTGGGGTTTCAAGCTGAGATATGCATTTTCTCCGATAATCTTGTTGAGACTTCTGTCCGAATTATGCAGAATCATCGAGATCGCTCTTTTCGAGCTACTTAATGCACGAAACACGTTTTCTGGTGTTTTCACCACTCCACAGTACGTTTGACATGCAGAACCGGAGATATCTTGGTTTCGGTTGGGTTGCAAGCTGAGATGTGCATTTTCTACGATAATCCTGGTGAGACTTCTGTCACAAGTATGCAGAATCTTCGAGAACGCTCTTTTCGAGCTACTTACTGCGCGAAACACGTTTTCTGGTGTTTTCACCACTCCACGGTACGTTTGATGTGCAGAACCGGAGATAACTCGGTTTTCGTCGGGTTTCAAGCTGAGATATGCATTTTCTACGATAATCTTGGTGAGACTTCTGTCAGAAGTATCCAGGACCTTCGAGAACGCTCTTTTCGAGCTATTTAATGCGAGAAACACGTAATCTGGTGTTTTCACCACTCCACAGTGCGTTTGATATGCAGAACCGGCAACATCTTGATTTTCGTGAGGTTTCGAGCTGAGATATGCATTTTCTGCGATAATCTTGGTGAGACTTCTGTCAGAAGTATGCAGGATCTTCGTGAACGCTCTTTTCGAGCTACCTAATGCGCGAAATACGTTTTCTGGTGTTTTCACCACTCCACAGTGCGTTTGATATGCAGAACCGGCAACATCTTGATTTTCGTGAGGTTTCGAGTTGAGATATGCATTTTCTGCGATAATATTGGTGAGACTTCAGTCAGAAGTATGCAGAATCATCTAGATCGCTCTTTTCGAGCTACTTAATGCACGAAACACGTTTTCTGGTGTTTTCACCACTCCACAGTACGTTTGACATGCAGAACCGGAGATATCTTGGTTTCGGTCGGGTTGCAAGCTGAGATGTGCATTTTCTACGATAATCCTGGTGAGACTTCTGTCACAAGTATGCAGAATCTTCGAGAACGCTCTTTTCGAGCTACTTACTGCGCGAAACACGTTTTCTGGTGTTTTCACCACTCCACGGTACGTTTCATGTGCAGAACCGGAGATAACTCGGTTTTCGTCGGGTTTCAAGCTGAGATATGCATTTTCTACGATAATCTTTGTGAGACTTCTGTCAGAAGGATGCAGGATCTTCGAGAACGCTCTTTTCGAGCTATTTAATGCGAGAAACAGGTAATCTGGTGTTTTCACCACTCCACAGTGCGTATGATATGCAGAACCGGCGATATTTTGGTTTTCGTGGGGTTTCAAGCTGAGATATGCATTCTCTGCGATAATCTTGGTGAAACATCTGTCCGAAGTATGCTGAATCATCTAGATCGCTCTTTTCGAGCTATTTAATGCGAGAAAAACCTTATCCGGTGTTTTCACCACTCCACAGTGCGTTTGATATGCAGAAACAGCGATATCTTGGCTTTCGTTGGGTTTCAAGCTGAGATATGCATTTTTTACGATAATCTTGGTGAGACTTCTGTCCGAAGTATGAAGAATTATCAAGATCGCTCTATTCGAGCTATTTAATGCGAGAAACACGTTTTCAGGGGGTTTTCACCACTCCACAGTGCGTTGGATATGTAGAACCGGAGATATTTTGGTTTTCGTCGGGTTTCAAGCTGAGATATGCATTTTCTACGATAAGCTTGGTGAAACATCTGTCCGAAGTATGCAGAAACGTCGAGAGCGCTCTTTTCGAGCTATTTAATGCGAGAAACACGTTATCTGGTGTTTTCACCACTCCACAGTGCGTTTGATATGCAGAACAGTAGATACCTTGGTTTTCGTGGGGTTTCAAGCTGAGATATGCATTTTCTGCGATAATCTTGTTGAGACATCTGTCCGAAGTATGCAGAAACATCGAGAGCGCTCTTTTCGAGTTATTTATTGCGAGAAACACGTTCTCTGGTTGTTTTCACCACTCCACAGTGCGTTTGATATCCAGAACCGGCGATATCTTGGTTTTCGTGCTGTTTCCAGCTGAGATATGCATTTTCTGCGATAATCTTGGTGGGTCTTTTGTCAGAAGTATGCAGAATCATCTAGATCGCTCTTCTCGAGCTATTTAATGCGAGAAACACGTTTTCTGGTTGTTTTCACCACTCCACAGTGCGTTTGATATGCAGAACCGGAAACATCTTGATTTTCGTGATGTTTCAAGTTGAGATATGCATTTTCTACGATAAGCTTGGTGAAACATCTGTCCGAAGTATGCAGAAACATCGAGAGCGCTCTTTTCGAGCTATTTAATGCGAGAAGCACGTTATCTGGTGTTTTCACCACTCCACAGTGCGTTTGATATGCAGAACAGTAGATACCTTGGTTTTCGTGGGGTTTCAAGCTGAGATATGCATTTTCTGCGATAATCTTGTTGAGACATCTGTCCGAAGTATGCAGAAACATCGAGAGCGCTCTTTTCGAGTTATTTATTGCGAGAAACACGTTCTCTGGTTGTTTTCACCACTCCACAGTGCGTTTGATATCCAGAACCGGCGATATCTTGGTTTTCGTGCTGTTTCCAGCTGAGATATGCATTTTCTGCGATAATCTTGGTGGGTCTTTTGTCAGAAGTATGCAGAATCATCTAGATCGCTCTTTTCGAGCTACTTAATGCACGAAACACGTTTTCTGGTGTTTTCACCACTCCACAGTAAGTTTGACATGCAGAACCGGAGATATCTTGGTTTCGGTTGGGTTGCAAGGTGAGATATGCATTTTCTACGATAATCCTGGTGAGACTTCTGTCACAAGTATGCAGAATCTTCGAGAACGCTCTTTTCGAGCTACTTACTGCGCGAATCACGTTTTCTGGTGTTTTCACCACTCCACGGTACGTTTCATGTGCAGAACCGGAGATAACTCGGTTTTCGTCGGGTTTCAAGCTGAGATATGCATTTTCTACGATAATCTTTGTGAGACTTCTGTCAGAAGGATGCAGGATCTTCGAGAACGCTCTTTTCGAACTATTTAATGCGAGAATCACGTAATCTGGTGTTTTCACCACTCCACAGTGCGTTTGATATGCAGAACAGTAGATATCTTGGTTTTCGTGGGGTTTCAAGCTGAGATATGCATTTTCTCCGATAATCTTGTTGAGACTTCTGTCCGAATTATGCAGAATCATCGAGATCGCTCTTTTCGAGCTACTTAATGCACGAAACACGTTTTCTGGTGTTTTCACCACTCCACAGTACGTTTGACATGCAGAACCGGAGATATCTTGGTTTCGGTTGGGTTGCAAGCTGAGATGTGCATTTTCTACGATAATCCTGGTGAGACTTCTGTCACAAGTATGCAGAATCTTCGAGAACGCTCTTTTCGAGCTACTTACTGCGCGAAACACGTTTTCTGGTGTTTTCACCACTCCACGGTACGTTTGATGTGCAGAACCGGAGATAACTCGGTTTTCGTCGGGTTTCAAGCTGAGATATGCATTTTCTACGATAATCTTGGTGAGACTTCTGTCAGAAGTATCCAGGACCTTCGAGAACGCTCTTTTCGAGCTATTTAATGCGAGAAACACGTAATCTGGTGTTTTCACCACTCCACAGTGCGTTTGATATGCAGAACCGGCAACATCTTGATTTTCGTGAGGTTTCGAGCTGAGATATGCATTTTCTGCGATAATCTTGGTGAGACTTCTGTCAGAAGTATGCAGGATCTTCGTGAACGCTCTTTTCGAGCTACCTAATGCGCGAAATACGTTTTCTGGTGTTTTCACCACTCCACAGTGCGTTTGATATGCAGAACCGGCAACATCTTGATTTTCGTGAGGTTTCGAGTTGAGATATGCATTTTCTGCGATAATATTGGTGAGACTTCAGTCAGAAGTATGCAGAATCATCTAGATCGCTCTTTTCGAGCTACTTAATGCACGAAACACGTTTTCTGGTGTTTTCACCACTCCACAGTACGTTTGACATGCAGAACCGGAGATATCTTGGTTTCGGTCGGGTTGCAAGCTGAGATGTGCATTTTCTACGATAATCCTGGTGAGACTTCTGTCACAAGTATGCAGAATCTTCGAGAACGCTCTTTTCGAGCTACTTACTGCGCGAAACACGTTTTCTGGTGTTTTCACCACTCCACGGTACGTTTCATGTGCAGAACCGGAGATAACTCGGTTTTCGTCGGGTTTCAAGCTGAGATATGCATTTTCTACGATAATCTTTGTGAGACTTCTGTCAGAAGGATGCAGGATCTTCGAGAACGCTCTTTTCGAGCTATTTAATGCGAGAAACAGGTAATCTGGTGTTTTCACCACTCCACAGTGCGTATGATATGCAGAACCGGCGATATTTTGGTTTTCGTGGGGTTTCAAGCTGAGATATGCATTCTCTGCGATAATCTTGGTGAAACATCTGTCCGAAGTATGCTGAATCATCTAGATCGCTCTTTTCGAGCTATTTAATGCGAGAAAAACCTTATCCGGTGTTTTCACCACTCCACAGTGCGTTTGATATGCAGAAACAGCGATATCTTGGCTTTCGTTGGGTTTCAAGCTGAGATATGCATTTTTTACGATAATCTTGGTGAGACTTCTGTCCGAAGTATGAAGAATTATCAAGATCGCTCTATTCGAGCTATTTAATGCGAGAAACACGTTTTCAGGGGGTTTTCACCACTCCACAGTGCGTTGGATATGTAGAACCGGAGATATTTTGGTTTTCGTCGGGTTTCAAGCTGAGATATGCATTTTCTACGATAAGCTTGGTGAAACATCTGTCCGAAGTATGCAGAAACGTCGAGAGCGCTCTTTTCGAGCTATTTAATGCGAGAAACACGTTATCTGGTGTTTTCACCACTCCACAGTGCGTTTGATATGCAGAACAGTAGATACCTTGGTTTTCGTGGGGTTTCAAGCTGAGATATGCATTTTCTGCGATAATCTTGTTGAGACATCTGTCCGAAGTATGCAGAAACATCGAGAGCGCTCTTTTCGAGTTATTTATTGCGAGAAACACGTTCTCTGGTTGTTTTCACCACTCCACAGTGCGTTTGATATCCAGAACCGGCGATATCTTGGTTTTCGTGCTGTTTCCAGCTGAGATATGCATTTTCTGCGATAATCTTGGTGGGTCTTTTGTCAGAAGTATGCAGAATCATCTAGATCGCTCTTCTCGAGCTATTTAATGCGAGAAACACGTTTTCTGGTTGTTTTCACCACTCCACAGTGCGTTTGATATGCAGAACCGGAAACATCTTGATTTTCGTGATGTTTCAAGTTGAGATATGCATTTTCTACGATAAGCTTGGTGAAACATCTGTCCGAAGTATGCAGAAACATCGAGAGCGCTCTTTTCGAGCTATTTAATGCGAGAAGCACGTTATCTGGTGTTTTCACCACTCCACAGTGCGTTTGATATGCAGAACAGTAGATATCTTGGTTTTCGTGGGGTTTCAAGCTGAGATATGCATTTTCTGCGATAATCTTGTTGAGACTTCTGTCCGAATTATGCAGAATCATCGAGATCGCTCTTTTCGAACTACTTAATGCACGAAACACGTTTTCTGGTGTTTTCACCACTCCACAGTACGTTTGACATGCAGAACCGGAGATATCTTGGTTTCGGTTGGGTTGCAAGCTGAGATGTGCATTTTCTACGATAATCCTGGTGAGACTTCTGTCACAAGTATGCAGAATCTTCGAGAACGCTCTTTTCGAGCTACTTACTGCGCGAAACACGTTTTCTGGTGTTTTCACCACTCCACGGTACGTTTCATGTGCAGAACCGGAGATAACTCTGTATTCGTCGGGTTTCAAGCTGAGATATGCATTCTCTGCGATAATCTTGGTGAAACATCTGTCCGAAGTATGCTGAATCATCTAGATCGCTCTTTTCGAGCTATTTAATGCGAGAAAAACCTTATCCGGTGTTTTCACCACTCCACAGTGCGTTGGATATGCAGAACAGTAGATATCTTGGTTTTCGTGGGGTTTCAAGCTGAGATATGCATTTTCTGCGATAATCTTGGTGAGACTTCTGTCCGAATTATGCAGAATCATCGAGATCGCTCTTTTCGAGCTACTTAATGCACGAAACACGTTTTCTGGTGTTTTCACCACTCCACAGTACGTTTGACATGCAGAACCGGAGATATCTTGGTTTCGGTCGGGTTTCAAGCTGAGATATGCATTTTCTTCGATAATCTTGGTGAGACTTCTGTCAGAAGTATGCAGGATCTTCGAGAACGCTCTTTTCGAGCTATTTAATGCGAGAATCACGTAATCTGGTGTTTTCACCACTCCACAGTGCGTTTGATATGCAGAACCGGCAACATCTTGATTTTCGTGAGGTTTCGAGCTGAGATATGCATTTTCTGCGATAATCTTGGTGAGACTTCTGTCAGAAGTATGCAGGATCTTCGAGAACGCTCTTTTCGAGCTACCTAATGCGCGAAATACGTTTTCTGCTGTTTTCACCACTCCACAGTGCGTTTGATATGCAGAACCGGCAACATCTTGATTTTCGTGAGGTTTCGAGTTGAGATATGCATTTTCTGCGATAATATTGGTGAGACTTCAGTCAGAAGTATGCAGAATCATCTAGATCGCTCTTTTCGAGCTACTTAATGCACGAAACACGTTTTCTGCTGTTTTCACCACTCCACAGTACGTTTGACATGCAGAACCGGAGATATCTTGGTTTCGGGCGGGTTTCAAGCTGAGATATGCATTTCCTGCGATAGTCTTGGTGAGACTCCTGTCCGAAGTATGCTGAATCATCGAGATCGCTCTTCTCGATCTATTTAATGCACGAAACACGTTTTCTGGTGTTTTCACCACTCCACAGTACGTTTGACATGCAGAACCGGAGATATCTTGGTTTCGGTCGGGTTTCAAGCTGAGATATGCATTTTCTACGATAATCCTGGTGAGACTTCTGTCAGAAGTATGCAGAATCTTCGAGAACGCTCTTTTCGATCTACTTAATGCGCGAAACACGTTTTCTGGTGTTTTCACCACTCCACGGTACGTTTGATGTGCAGATCCGGAGATAACTCGGTTTTCGTCGGGTTTCAAGCTGAGATATGCATTTTCTTCGATAATCTTGGTGAGACTTCTGTCTGAAGTATGCAGGATCTTCGAGAACGCTCTTTTCGAGCTATTTAATGCGAGAATCACGTAATCTGGTGTTTTCACCACTCCACAGTGCGTTTGATATGCAGAACCGGCAACATCTTGATTTTCGTGAGGTTTCGAGCTGAGATATGCATTTTCTGCGATAATCTTGGTGAGACTTCTGTCAGAAGTATGCAGGATCTTCGAGAACGCTCTTTTCGAACTACTTAATGCGCGAAATACGTTTTCTGGTGTTTTCACCACTCCACGGTACGTTTGATGTGCAGAACCGGCGATATCTTGGTTTTCGTGCTGTTTCCAGCTGAGATATGCATTTTCTGCGATAATCTTGGTGGGTCTTTTGTCAGAAGTATGCAGAATCATCTAGATCGCTCTTCTCGAGCTATTTAATGCGAGAAACACGTTTTCTGGTTGTTTTCACCACTCCACAGTGCGTTTGATATGCAGAACCGGAAACATCTTGATTTTCGTGATGTTTCAAGTTGAGATATGCATTTTCTACGATAAGCTTGGTGAAACATCTGTCCGAAGTATGCAGAAACATCGAGAGCGCTCTTTTCGAGCTATTTAATGCGAGAAGCACGTTATCTGGTGTTTTCACCACTCCACAGTGCGTTTGATATGCAGAACAGTAGATATCTTGGTTTTCGTGGGGTTTCAAGCTGAGATATGCATTTTCTGCGATAATCTTGTTGAGACTTCTGTCCGAATTATGCAGAATCATCGAGATCGCTCTTTTCGAACTACTTAATGCACGAAACACGTTTTCTGGTGTTTTCACCACTCCACAGTACGTTTGACATGCAGAACCGGAGATATCTTGGTTTCGGTTGGGTTGCAAGCTGAGATGTGCATTTTCTACGATAATCCTGGTGAGACTTCTGTCACAAGTATGCAGAATCTTCGAGAACGCTCTTTTCGAGCTACTTACTGCGCGAAACACGTTTTCTGGTGTTTTCACCACTCCACGGTACGTTTCATGTGCAGAACCGGAGATAACTCTGTATTCGTCGGGTTTCAAGCTGAGATATGCATTCTCTGCGATAATCTTGGTGAAACATCTGTCCGAAGTATGCTGAATCATCTAGATCGCTCTTTTCGAGCTATTTAATGCGAGAAAAACCTTATTCGGTGTTTTCACCACTCCACAGTGCGTTGGATATGCAGAACAGTAGATATCTTGGTTTTCGTGGGGTTTCAAGCTGAGATATGCATTTTCTGCGATAATCTTGGTGAGACTTCTGTCCGAATTATGCAGAATCATCGAGATCGCTCTTTTCGAGCTACTTAATGCACGAAACACGTTTTCTGGTGTTTTCACCACTCCACAGTACGTTTGACATGCAGAACCGGAGATATCTTGGTTTCGGTCGGGTT
Organism: Anthophora plumipes; assembly: GCA_951804975.1. Taxonomy (NCBI): domain Eukaryota; kingdom Metazoa; phylum Arthropoda; class Insecta; order Hymenoptera; family Apidae; genus Anthophora; species Anthophora plumipes. The sequence continues at coordinate 4,561,612 of OX638123.1, read as the reverse complement.
TCAAGCTGAGATATGCATTTTCTTCGATAATCTTGGTGAGACTTCTGTCAGAAGTATGCAGGATCTTCGAGAACGCTCTTTTCGAGCTATTTAATGCGAGAATCACGTAATCTGGTGTTTTCACCACTCCACAGTGCGTTTGATATGCAGAACCGGCAACATCTTGATTTTCGTGAGGTTTCGAGCTGAGATATGCATTTTCTGCGATAATCTTGGTGAGACTTCTGTCAGAAGTATGCAGGATCTTCGAGAACGCTCTTTTCGAGCTACCTAATGCGCGAAATACGTTTTCTGCTGTTTTCACCACTCCACAGTGCGTTTGATATGCAGAACCGGCAACATCTTGATTTTCGTGAGGTTTCGAGTTGAGATATGCATTTTCTGCGATAATATTGGTGAGACTTCAGTCAGAAGTATGCAGAATCATCTAGATCGCTCTTTTCGAGCTACTTAATGCACGAAACACGTTTTCTGCTGTTTTCACCACTCCACAGTACGTTTGACATGCAGAACCGGAGATATCTTGGTTTCGGGCGGGTTTCAAGCTGAGATATGCATTTCCTGCGATAGTCTTGGTGAGACTCCTGTCCGAAGTATGCTGAATCATCGAGATCGCTCTTCTCGATCTATTTAATGCACGAAACACGTTTTCTGGTGTTTTCACCACTCCACAGTACGTTTGACATGCAGAACCGGAGATATCTTGGTTTCGGTCGGGTTTCAAGCTGAGATATGCATTTTCTACGATAATCCTGGTGAGACTTCTGTCAGAAGTATGCAGAATCTTCGAGAACGCTCTTTTCGATCTACTTAATGCGCGAAACACGTTTTCTGGTGTTTTCACCACTCCACGGTACGTTTGATGTGCAGATCCGGAGATAACTCGGTTTTCGTCGGGTTTCAAGCTGAGATATGCATTTTCTTCGATAATCTTGGTGAGACTTCTGTCTGAAGTATGCAGGATCTTCGAGAACGCTCTTTTCGAGCTATTTAATGCGAGAATCACGTAATCTGGTGTTTTCACCACTCCACAGTGCGTTTGATATGCAGAACCGGCAACATCTTGATTTTCGTGAGGTTTCGAGCTGAGATATGCATTTTCTGCGATAATCTTGGTGAGACTTCTGTCAGAAGTATGCAGGATCTTCGAGAACGCTCTTTTCGAACTACTTAATGCGCGAAATACGTTTTCTGGTGTTTTCACCACTCCACGGTACGTTTGATGTGCAGAACCGGCGATATCTTGGTTTTGGTGGGGTTTCAAGCTGAGATATGCATTTTCTGCGATAATCTTGGTGAGACTTCTGTCCGAAGTATGCTGAAACATCGAGGTCGCTCTTTTCGAGCTAGTTAATGCGAGAAAAACCTTATCCGGTGTTTTCACCACTCCACGGTACGTTTGATGTGCAGAACCGGAGATAACTCGGTTTTCGTCGGGTTTCAAGCTCAGATATGCATTTTCTGCGATAATATTGGTGAGACTTCAGTCAGAAGTATGCAGAATCATCTAGATCGCTCTTTTCGAGCTACTTAATGCACGAAACACGTTTTCTGGTGTTTTCACCACTCCACAGTACGTTTGACATGCAGAACCGGAGATATCTTGGTTTCGGTCGGGTTTCAAGCTGAGATATGCATTTTCTACGATAATCCTGGTGAGACTTCTGTCAGAAGTATGCAGAATCTTCGAGAACGCTCTTTTCGAACTACTTAATGCGCGAAATACGTTTTCTGGTGTTTTCACCACTCCACGGTACGTTTGATGTGCAGAACCGTCGATATCTTGGTTTTGGTGGGGTTTCAAGCTGAGATATGCATTTTCTGCGATAATCTTGGTGAGACTTCTGTCCGAAGTATGCTGAAACATCGAGATCGCTCTTTTCGAGCTAGTTAATGCGAGAAAAACCTTATCCGGTGTTTTCACCACTCCACGGTACGTTTGATGTGCAGAACCGGAGATAACTCGGTTTTCGTCGGGTTTCAAGCTCAGATATGCATTTTCTGCGATAATATTGGTGAGACTTCAGTCAGAAGTATGCAGAATCATCTAGATCGCTCTTTTCGAGCTACTTAATGCACGAAACACGTTTTCTGCTGTTTTCACCACTCCACAGTACGTTTGACATGCAGAACCGGAGATATCTTGGTTTCGGGCGGGTTTCAAGCTGAGATATGCATTTCCTGCGATAGTCTTGGTGAGACTCCTGTCCGAAGTATGCTGAATCATCGAGATCGCTCTTCTCGATCTATTTAATGCACGAAACACGTTTTCTGGTGTTTTCACCACTCCACAGTACGTTTGACATGCAGAACCGGAGATATCTTGGTTTCGGTCGGGTTTCAAGCTGAGATATGCATTTTCTACGATAATCCTGGTGAGACTTCTGTCAGAAGTATGCAGAATCTTCGAGAACGCTCTTTTCGATCTACTTAATGCGCGAAACACGTTTTCTGGTGTTTTCACCACTCCACGGTACGTTTGATGTGCAGAACCGGAGATAACTCGGTTTTCGTCGGGTTTCAAGCTGAGATATGCATTTTCTGCGATAATATTTGTGAGACTTCAGTCAGAAGTATACAGAATCATCGAGATCGCTCGTTTCGAGCTACTTAATGCGAGAAACACGTTTTCTGGTGTTTTCACCACTCCACAGTGCGTTGTATATGCAGAACCGGCGATATTTTGGTTTTGGTCGGGTTTCAAGCTGAGATATGCATTTTCTACGATAATCCTGGTGAGACTTCTGTCCGAAGTATGCAGAAACTTCGAGAACGCTCTGTTCGAGCTACTTAATGCGCGAAACACGTTTTCTGGTGTTTTCACCACTCCACGGTACGTTTCATGTGCAGAACCGGAGATAACTCGGTTTTCGTCGGGTTTCAAGCTGAGATATGCATTTTCTGCGATAATATTGGTGAGACTTCAGTCAGAAGTATGCAGAATCATCTAGATCGCTCTTTTCGAGCTACTTAATGCACGAAACACGTTTTCTGGTGTTTTCACCACTCCACAGTACGTTTGACATGCAGAACCGGAGATATCTTGGTTTCGGTCGGGTTTCAAGCTGAGATATGCATTTTCTACGATAATCCTGGTGAGACTTCTGTCAGAAGTATGCAGAATCTTCGAGAACGCTCTTTTCGATCTACTTAATGCGCGAAACACGTTTTCTGGTGTTTTCACCACTCCACGGTACGTTTGATGTGCAGAACCGGAGATAACTCGGTTTTCGTCGGGTTTCAAGCTGAGATATGCATTTTCTGCGATAATATTTGTGAGACTTCAGTCAGAAGTATACAGAATCATCGAGATCGCTCGTTTCGAGCTACTTAATGCGAGAAACACGTTTTCTGGTGTTTTCACCACTCCACAGTGCGTTGTATATGCAGAACCGGCGATATTTTGGTTTTGGTCGGGTTTCAAGCTGAGATATGCATTTTCTACGATAATCCTGGTGAGACTTCTGTCCGAAGTATGCAGAAACTTCGAGAACGCTCTGTTCGAGCTACTTAATGCGCGAAACACGTTTTCTGGTGTTTTCACCACTCCACGGTACGTTTCATGTGCAGAACCGGAGATAACTCGGTTTTCGTCGGGTTTCAAGCTGAGATATGCATTTTCTGCGATAATATTGGTGAGACTTCAGTCAGAAGTATGCAGAATCATCTAGATCGCTCTTTTCGAGCTACTTAATGCACGAAACACGTTTTCTGGTGTTTTCACCACTCCACAGTACGTTTGACATGCAGAACCGGCGATATCTTGGTTTCGGTCGGGATTCAAGCTGAGATATGCATTTTCTACGATAATCCTGGTGAGACTTCTGTCAGAAGTATGCAGAATCTTCGAGAACGCTCTTTTCGATCTACTTAATGCGCGAAACACGTTTTCTGGTGTTTTCACCACTCCACGGTACGTTTGATGTGCAGAACCGGAGATAACTCGGTTTTCGTCGGGTTTCAAGCTGAGATATGCATTTTCTGCGATAATATTTGTGAGACTTCTGTCAGAAGTATGCAGAATCATCGAGATCGCTCTTTTCGAGTTATTTATTGCGAGAAACACGTTCTCTGGTTGTTTTCACCACTCCACAGTGCGTTTGATATCCAGAACCGGCGATATCTTGGTTTTCGTGCTGTTTCCAGCTGAGATATGCATTTTCTGCGATAATCTTGGTGGGTCTTTTGTCAGAAGTATGCAGAATCATCTAGATCGCTCTTCTCGAGCTATTTAATGCGAGAAACACGTTTTCTGCTTGTTTTCACCACTCCACAGTGCGTTTGATATGCAGAACCGGAAACATCTTGATTTTCGTGATGTTTCAAGCTGAGATATGCATTTTCTACGATAAGCTTGGTGAAACATCTGTCCGAAGTATGCAGAAACATCGAGAGCGCTCTTTTCGAGCTATTTAATGCGAGAAGCACGTTATCTGGTGTTTTCACCACTCCACAGTGCGTTTGATATGCAGAACAGTAGATATCTTGGTTTTCGTGGGGTTTCAAGCTGAGATATGCATTTTCTGCGATAATCTTGTTGAGACTTCTGTCCGAATTATGCAGAATCATCGAGATCGCTCTTTTCGAACTACTTAATGCACGAAACACGTTTTCTTGTGTTTTCACCACTCCACAGTACGTTTGACATGCAGAACCGGAGATATCTTGGTTTCGGTTGGGTTGCAAGCTGAGATGTGCATTTTCTACGATAATCCTGGTGAGACTTCTGTCACAAGTATGCAGAATCTTCGAGAACGCTCTTTTCGAGCTACTTACTGCGCGAAACACGTTTTCTGGTGTTTTCACCACTCC